>CALYLW010000226.1:0-292500 GCA_944989445.1 Ampullaceana balthica
AACGTTTACCATACAGTTCCATATACCATACTGTACAATCTACCATACCCTACCATTTACAATACAGTAACATATACAAAACTTTATACTGTACGAATTACCATACCGTATCGTTTTCCATACAGTTCATATACCATACTGTACAATCTACCATACCGTCCCATTTACAATACAGTGACATACACAAAACCATATACTTTACGAATTACCATACCGTAACGTTTACCATACAGTTCCATATACCATACTGTACAATCTACCATACCGTACATTTACATACAGTAACATATACCAAACCATATACTGTACGAATTACCATACCGTAACGTTTACCATACAGTTCCATTTACCATACTGTACAATCTACCAAACCGTACCATTTACAATACAGTAACATATACAAAACCATATTCTGTACGAATTACCATACCGTAACGTTTACCATACAGTTCCATATACCATACTGTACAATCTACCATACCCTACCATTTACAATACAGTAACATATACAAAACCTTATACTGTACGAATTACCATACCAAATGATTCCAGCGAGCATCAAAATGGAGAGAGAGCTGCGAAATCCAAGAAGAATGTTATCAAACGGAAATATCACGAGGAATATCTTGAGTATGGTTTCATACGATGTGCAAATGATCCTTCTTTTCCATTTTGTCATACCGTAACATTTACATACAGTCCATATACACCAATACTGTACAAATTACCATACCGTAACGTTTACCATACAGTTCCATATACCATACTGTACAATCTACCATACCGTACCATTTACAATACAGTAACATATACAAAACCATATACTGTACGAATTACCATACCGTAACGTTTACCATACAGTATCATATACCTTACCGTACCATTTACAATACAGTAACATATACCAAACCATTTACCGTACCATATACCATACCGTAACGTTTACCATACAGTATCATATACCATACTGTACAATCTACCATACCGTACCATTTACAATACAGTAACATATACAAAACCATATACTGTACGAATTACCATACCGTAACGTTTACCATACAGTACCATATACCTACTGTACATCTACCATACCGTACCATTTACAATACAGTAACATATACCAAACCATTTACCGTACCATATACCATACCGTAACGTTTACCATACAGTACCATATACCATACTGTACAATCTACCATACCGTACCATTTACAATACAGTAACATATACCAAACCATTTACGTACGATTACCATACCGTAACGTTTACCATACAGTACCATATACCATACTGTACAATCTACCATACCGTACCATTTACAATACAGTAACATATACAAAACCATATACTGTACGAATTACCATACCGTAACGTTTACCATACAGTTCCATATACCATACTGTACAATCTACCATACCGTACCATTTACAATACAGTAACATATACCAAACCATATACTGTACGAATTACCATACCGTAACGTTTACCATACAGTACCATATACCATACTGTACAATCTACCATACCGTACCATTTACAATACAGTAACATATACCAAACCATTTACCGTACCATATACCATACCGTATTGTTTACCATACAGTACCATATACCATACTGTACAATCTACCATACCGTACCATTTACAATACAGTAACATATACAAAACCATATACTGTACGAATTACCATACCGTAACGTTTACCATACAGTTCCATATACCATACTGTACAATCTACCATACCGTACCATTTACAATACAGTAACATATACCAAAACCATTTACTGTACCATATACCATACCGTAACGTTTACCATACAGTACCATATACCATACTGTACAATCTACCATACCGTACCATTTACAATACAGTAACATATACCAAACCATTTACTGTACGAATTACCATACCGTAACGTTTACCATACAGTACCATATACCATACTGTACAATCTACCATACCGTACCATTTACAATACAGTAACATATACAAAACCATATACTGTACGAATTACCATACCGTAACGTTTACCATACAGTTCCATATACCATACTGTACAATCTACCATACCGTACCATTTACAATACAGTAACATATACAAAACCATATACTGTACGAATTACCATACCGTAACGTTTACCATACAGTTCCATATACCATACTGTACAATCTACCATACCGTACCATTTACAATACAGTAACATATACCAAAACCATATACTGTACGAATTACCATACCGTAACGTTTACCATACAGTACCATATACCATACTGTACAATCTACCATACCGTACCATTTACAATACAGTAACATATACCAAAACCATATACTGTACGAATTACCATACCGTAACGTTTACCATACAGTACCATATACCATACTGTACAATCTACCATACCGTACCATTTACAATACAGTAACATATACAAAACCATATACTGTACGAATTACCATACCGTAACGTTTACCATACAGTACCATATACCATACTGTACAATCTACCATACCGTACCATTTACAATACAGTAACATATACAAAACCATATACTGTACGAATTACCATACCGTAACGTTTACCATACAGTTCCATATACCATACTGTACAATCTACCATACCGTACCATTTACAATACAGTAACATATACAAAACCATATACTGTACGAATTACCATACCGTAACGTTTACCATACAGTTCCATATACCATACTGTACAATCTACCATACCGTACCATTTACAATACAGTAACATATACCAAACCATATACTGTACGAATTACCATACCGTAACGTTTACCATACAGTACCATATACCATACTGTACAATCTACCATACCGTACCATTTACAATACAGTAACATATACCAAACCATTTACCGTACGAATTACCATACCGTAACGTTTACCATACAGTACCATATACCATACTGTACAATCTACCATACCGTACCATTTACAATACAGTAACATATACAAAACCATATACTGTACGAATTACCATACCGTAACGTTTACCATACAGTTCCATATACCATACTGTACAATCTACCATACCGTACCATTTACAATACAGTAACATATACCAAACCATATACTGTACGAATTACCATACCGTAACGTTTACCATACAGTACCATATACCATACTGTACAATCTACCATACCGTACCATTTACAATACAGTAACATATACCAAACCATTTACCGTACCATATACCATACCGTAACGTTTACCATACAGTACCATATACCATACTGTACAATCTACCATACCGTACCATTTACAATACAGTAACATATACAAAACCATATACTGTACGAATTACCATACCGTAACGTTTACCATACAGTTCCATATACCATACTGTACAATCTACCATACCGTACCATTTACAATACAGTAACATATACAAAACCATATACTGTACGAATTACCATACCGTAACGTTTACCATACAGTTCCATATACCATACTGTACAATCTACCATACCGTACCATTTACAATACAGTAACATATACCAAACCATTTACCGTACCATATACCATACCGTAACGTTTACCATACAGTACCATATACCATACTGTACAATCTACCATACCGTACCATTTACAATACAGTAACATATACCAAAACCATATACTGTACGAATTACCATACCGTAACGTTTACCATACAGTACCATATACCATACTGTACAATCTACCATACCGTACCATTTACAATACAGTAACATATACCAAACCATTTACCGTACCATATACCATACCGTAACGTTTACCATACAGTACCATATACCATACTGTACAATCTACCATACCGTACCATTTACAATACAGTAACATATACCAAACCATTTACCGTACAATTACCATACCGTAACGTTTACCATACAGTACCATATACCATACTGTACAATCTACCATACCGTACCATTTACAATACAGTAACATATACCAAACCATATACCGTACGATATACCATACCGTAACGTTTACCATACAGTACCATATACCATACTGTACAATCTACCATACCGTACCATTTACAATACAGTAACATATACAAAACCATATACTGTACGAATTACCATACCGTAACGTTTACCATACAGTACCATATACCATACTGTACAATCTACCATACCGTACCATTTACAATACAGTAACATATACCAAACCATTTACCGTACGAATTACCATACCGTAACGTTTACCATACAGTACCATATACCATACTGTACAATCTACCATACCGTACCATTTACAATACAGTAACATATACAAAACCATATACTGTACGAATTACCATACCGTAACGTTTACCATACAGTACCATATACCATACTGTACAATCTACCATACCGTACCATTTACAATACAGTAACATATACCAAACCATTTACCGTACCATATACCATACCGTAACGTTTACCATACAGTACCATATACCATACTGTACAATCTACCATACCGTACCATTTACAATACAGTAACATATACAAAACCATATACTGTACGAATTACCATACCGTAACGTTTACCATACAGTTCCATATACCATACTGTACAATCTACCATACCGTACCATTTACAATACAGTAACATATACCAAACCATTTACGTACGATTACCATACCGTAACGTTTACCATACAGTACCATATACCATACTGTACAATCTACCATACCGTACCATTTACAATACAGTAACATATACAAAACCATATACTGTACGAATTACCATACCGTAACGTTTACCATACAGTTCCATATACCATACTGTACAATCTACCATACCGTACCATTTACAATACAGTAACATATACCAAACCATATACTGTACGAATTACCATACCGTAACGTTTACCATACAGTTCCATATACCATACTGTACAATCTACCATACCGTACCATTTACAATACAGTAACATATACCAAACCATTTACTGTACGATATACCATACCGTAACGTTTACCATACAGTACCATATACCATACTGTACAATCTACCATACCGTACCATTTACAATACAGTAACATATACCAAAACCATATACTGTACGAATTACCATACCGTAACGTTTACCATACAGTACCATATACCATACTGTACAATCTACCATACCGTACCATTTACAATACAGTAACATATACCAAACCATTTACCGTACCATATACCATACCGTAACGTTTACCATACAGTACCATATACCATACTGTACAATCTACCATACCGTACCATTTACAATACAGTAACATATACAAAACCATATACTGTACGAATTACCATACCGTAACGTTTACCATACAGTTCCATATACCATACTGTACAATCTACCATACCGTACCATTTACAATACAGTAACATATACAAAACCATATACTGTACGAATTACCATACCGTAACGTTTACCATACAGTTCCATATACCATACTGTACAATATACCATACCGTACCATTTACAATACAGTAACATATACCAAACATTTTACCGTACCATATACCATACCGTAACGTTTACCATACAGTACCATATACCATACTGTACAATCTACCATACCGTAACATTTACAATACAGTAACATATACCAAACCATATACTGTACGAATTACCATACCGTAACATTTACAATACAGTAACATATACCAAACCATTGACCGTACCATATACCATACCGTAACATTTACCATACAGTACCATATACCTTACTGTACAATCTACCATACCGTACCATTTACAATACAGTAACATATACCAAACCGTTTACCGTACCATATACCATACCGTACCGTTTACCATACAGTACCATATACCATACTGTACAATATACCATACCGTACCATTTACAATACAGTAACATATACAAAACCATATACTGTACGAATTACCATACCGTAACGTTTACCATACAGTTCCATATACCATACTGTACAATCTACCATACCGTACCATTTACAATACAGTAACATATACCAAACCATTTACTGTACGAATTAGCATACCGTAACGTTTACCATACAGTACCATAAACCATACTGTGCAATATACCATACCGTACCATTTACAATACAGTAACATATACCAAACCATATACTGTACGAATTACCATACCGTAACGTTTACCATACAGTACCATATACCATACTGTACAATATACCATACCGTACCATTTACATACAGTAACATATACCAAACCATTTACCGTACCATATACGATACCGTAACGTTTACCATACAGTACCATATACCTTACGGTACAATCTACCATACCGTACATTTACAATACAGTAACATATACCAAACCATTTACCGTACCATATACCATACCGTAACGTTTACCATACAGTACCATATACCATATTGTACAATCTACCATACCGTACCATTTACAATACAGTAACATATACAAAACCATATACAGTACGAATTACCATACCGTAACGTTTACCATACAGTTCCATATACCATACTGTACAATCTACCATACCGTACCATTTACAATACAGTAACATATACCAAACCATTTACCGTACCATATACCATACCGTAACGTTTACCATACAGTACCATATACCATACTGTACAATCTACCATACCGTACCATTTACAATACAGTAACATATACAAAACCATATACTGTACTAATTACCATACCGTAACGTTTACCATACAGTACCATATACCATACTGTACAATCTACCATACCGTACCATTTACAATACAGTAACATATACAAACCATTTACCGTACCATATTACCATACCGTAACGTTTACCATACAGTACCATATACCATACTGTACAATCTACCATACCGTACCATTTACAATACAGTAACATATACAAAACCATATACTGTACGAATTACCATACCGTAACGTTTACCATACAGTTCCATATACCATACTGTACAATCTACCATACCGTACCATTTACAATACAGTAACATATACCAAACCATTTACCGTACATACCATACCGTAACGTTTACCATACAGTACCATATACCATACTGTACAATCTACCATACCGTACCATTTACAATACAGTAACATATACAAAACCATATACTGTACGAATTACCATACCGTAACGTTTACCATACAGTTCCATATACCATACTGTACAATCTACCATACCGTACCATTTACAATACAGTAACATATACCAAACCATATACTGTACGAATTACCATACCGTAACGTTTACCATACAGTACCATATACCATACTGTACAATATACCATACCGTACCATTTACAATACAGTAACATATACCAAACCATTTACCGTACCATATACCATACCGTATTGTTTACCATACAGTACCATATACCATACTGTACAATCTACCATACCGTACCATTTACAATACAGTAACATATACAAAACCATATACTGTACGAATTACCATACCGTATTGTTTACCATACAGTACCATATACCATACTGTACAATCTACCATACCGTACCATTTACAATACAGTAACATATACAAAACCATATACTGTACGAATTACCATACCGTAACGTTTACCATACAGTTCCATATACCATACTGTACAATCTACCATACCGTACCATTTACAATACAGTAACATATACCAAACCATTTACCGTACCATATACCATACCGTAACTTTTACCATACAGTACCATATACCATACTGTACAATCTACCATACCGTAACATTTTCAATACAGTAACATATACCAAACCATTTACCGTACCATATACCATACCGAAACTTTTACCATACAGTACCATATACCATACTGTACAATCTACCATACCGTACCATTTACAATACAGTAACATATACCAATCCATATACTGTACGAATTACTATACCGTAACGTTTACCATACAGTTCAATATACCATACTGTACAATCTACCATACCATACCATTTACAATACAGTAACATATACCAATCCATATACTGTACGAATTACTATACCGTAACGTTTACCATACAGTACCATATACCATACTGTACAATCTACAATACCGTACCATTTACAATACAGTAACATATAACAAACTATTTACCGTACCATATACCATACCATAACGTTTACCATCAGTGGCGTCACTAGGGGGCGCGGGGGGGGGCGGGCCGCCCCGGGTGACACCCATCAGGGGGTGACACCCGAGCCTAAAATTTTACTGTGTACGATTTTATGTCAGTAAACAAAAGATGACAATTTTTTTAATCTAGAAAGAAATTAAGAAATACAATGAAATACGTTAAACGCGAAAATTCTTATTTAAAAAAATATCAGTTAACTTGCAAATAAATAAAACAGTCCCAACACACGAACAACATTAAAACAAATTAGGAAAAAAGAAAAGAAATAGTCGCAGCAGAGAGATCTTTAAAGAAGGCTGGAATGTAAGAGGCAGTGTCTTCTGTTTTAAAAGATATAAAGCCATTTGGGCTTGGACACACCAACAGCATGAACGAATCCCACCTCACGACTCCGTCCACCATAGTGGGGTGGGGGGAATACGATTTTTATCACCACAAACCAAAGAAAAAAATATCAAAAGATGGGTTTTCTTTGTTGATGTTTTTCTTGAGGAAAATTATGATTTCAATGTCTTTGAGTTAATATTTTTATATATATATTTATTAAAGGCGTTAAAGCATAGATATGCATGTTTATATACAGGTAGTCCTCCGGTTACGACGGTCCCATCCCGACTTACGCTGTTTCGTGGTTACGAACGCTCCCCCATAAAGAATATTATTACGCGGTATTCCGTATTTTTTAAAAAAAAATTAATGAGGTAACGAATTCTTTTCTCTATTTGAAATAACAAAAATTATTGAAAAATATGTATAATTATTATTTCAACCTACAACTTTCTTTTGCGAATTTTTCAAATGGCGAAGTTTTCAATCAAGTCAATAAAACTGAGTAAGCTTACAAGTTCCCTTTCAATGCTCATTAGAGAAAGCATATTCAGCCTTTTTCGTCCCATGCAAATTCTAACTTATTATATATTCTTTTCAACTTTGAAAAGGATCGCTCTCAGCTGCAGTTTGATGTCATCATTGAAAGATAGATGCGAAGTGCAATGTGTACATTTGTAAAGGACGATGTGAAATATATAATAGCTCATTCAAAAGCAGCAAAATTTTTAGCTCTGTGCAAGTTTTTTTTATTTTCGCTTTGTGCTAATTCCTTTTCCTTACCCTGAGCCTGGGGTTGGACAATAACTTTTTTAAGAGTTCTGAAAATTGGACTAATTCTGAAGGTAAGCAGTCTTCGAAATCACTCATGAACCTACATGTGGAAGAAAATCAGAAGCCCAGAGCCTAGTGCTCTTTATGGGTCTTCCCGGAAGACCCCCTTAGCCATCTGGCCACCAAAGGGACGTAACAGCTGAGGAACCCCCCCCCCAAAAAAAAGAGGTCGCTTCTGAAGCGGCCACCTGGGCATCCAGGACATACAGTCGAAGATGCCTCCCACTAAGTTGCCCTCACAAGGAGGTGGTGGAATTTCCTACTACGACCCGCTACCACTTTGGCGCCATCCCGGCAAAGCACACGGGTCTCCATGGTTAGGACCGCCGCAGACCCGGGGATCATCAAAGACCTACCTAGGGTTGCAACCACACTGGAAGGTTTCCTCAGAGCTAGCGTCCAATGCATTCTTCGCGGCACTTTTTGCTAATCCGTACTGGCGCTCCTGGCCCTAAACCGGCATCGCTCGATGGCGTTGCTAGTAAATTGAGGGGGACGAAACGGTTGCTTCGGATTTACCCGACCCCTTCTTCGAAATCACTTGAATGTTCTTCCATTAACTTTGCTGCTGCCCATCGGGTGACAAAAGTGCTGAGCTCAGTTAGGTTTGTAAGAAAGCCAAATTTCTCATGGATGTATTTATATGCACCTAACGAATGTTTAAGGGCTTAAGAAAGTTTGTCAATGATTACCAGAAATACCTCAATCTTGAACTTTTGTCGCCAGGAGAATACTGTTTTGTTGATGTCCCTTTATCAAACTGACGCTTTCTTTTTTTTTGATATTATTGAAGATTGTTTACACTGTTTTTACCACGGACTTTTCCTTTCCTTTGTCTTCATAGGAATAAAATTAAGAATGCTATTTTTTTTAACAAACTCAATGAGAGACTTCCTTTCTAAAATTGTTTCCCGAATTTCAAGTAAAATAGCGACTTCCAGTTGTTCAATTTCCTTTACAAATCCTTCTTCTTCAAGTCGGCAGTCACGTGGCTGATTTTAATTCGTTGCTAATTCTTCCAGTGCTGCGATATTCTCATGGTATGAGCTATTAACAGACCTTACAGCATAATGTCAGGCTGACCATCTTGTGTCAGACAAGGTTTTGTTAGCATGTATCAATTTCATATGTTTTTGAAGTACCTGTCAACGATGAGTAGATGCAACAAGTCGGGTATAAAGATTTTGCAGAAGACAAAAAAATCTGACCGCAGTAGGACAACCTGCTGCTCTTTTCCCAACCAAATTAAAGGAAAGAGCTGTGCACGGCACATATTGAGCTACAATGCACTTCTCACGAAGAATAGCCTGGTTTCCGTTATACTTCCTACTCATTTGCAGCAATGCCGTATGACTGTCCAAGGCATTTTCAGGGATTCGTACAAACATAATGGCCTGCATCTTTATTATACACTATAATTCATAAAAAGTTTGGGGGCCCTTAAATTATTGGGGGCTTTAGCCCGTTCAGCACCCCCCCTTTTAATCCGCCATAGGAGGAGGGGTCCACGCATCTGTGACGATGTGGTACGAGAAGGGAGGGGTTTAAGAAATGTGACGTCACATCAAAAACGCGAAACTTTAATTAAAAGTTCCACTTAAATATTTGATTTTTTACCATTTATTTAATTACGTTTTCAATGACTTTACGCGTGTTACGATATTACAGTGCAGACTTACCTTAAACACATATTTAAATGACAAAAAATAATTTGCAACATGCTAATTTTTATTGAGAAAATACGGCTTGGGGGAGGGGTGTCAAAGCTTTGTGACGTCATATCGTAAAAAATGTGTGGGGTCTAAGTTTTTGTGACAAAGTATGACGCTGGGGTAGGGTGGGGTAAAAATCGGCAACCTCGCGTGACGTCATTTATGGACGGCCCCTTCAGTCGTGACATGGGTGACACCATGAGCTACCGCCCCGGGTGACACCAACCCTAGTGACGCCCCTGATTATATGTGTTTTGTTCCTGACTACTTATTGGAATAACATTAGCCTTACCAAATTAAACTTATTTTTATAAAGCACGCATTTGATAAGGAAAAAAACAGTGGAATAGTTAAATATAAAGCATATTTTTTTTAATTTTGTAATTTGTTGTTTTTTTTTGTTTTTTTTTACAAAATACCTAGACCAATTTGTTTGCTCTGTAAATTTGCATTATTTTCTCAATTTGGTTCTCTCACGTTGGATGTATCGCCTGGTGCGTTACGAAAGTCCCTAGATATAATTTGGTCAATGAAATTTTGGACCCATCTATTCAGATCTGACGACCCATTCACGACTATTCGCTCCAGTCATGAGGGTCATATATGGGCCCCAGAAAAAAGTGCCAGTGTGAAAGATTTCGCACCTAAGGGCTGTCAGAAAATTATGACAGTTTACATAAATGAAATTCTCCAATAAATAAAAGGCATTCTACTAAGAATACCTGCTTCTAATACAACAAAGCAAGCCCTGAAATGGAACCCACAGGGTGAGCGGAAAAGAGGCCATCCAAGAAACACTTGGCACCGAGAATTGGAGGCAGACATCAAGAGAATTGGCCATGAATGGAAGATCCTGGAGAAGCTGGCCCAGGATGGAGATGCCTGGAGGTCTCTCGTAGGTGGCCTATGCCCTTGGAGGAATCGCAGACGCCGATGCTGATCGGTGGACGAGAAGCCTCAACAACTGATTTTTAAAAAATGGTGTTCGATTAATCAGAAAAAAATTAATCGATTAATTTCGATTAATTATATTTTTATAACGCATATATAGTTAGCTTTAATTCACGATTGATTAGTTTGCGAAATCGGTTAAGTCGCAGTAATTCCATGGCTCCAAAATTGTGTGACGTAACACAGCAAATTCGTTCTGCTATGCAAAAAATAAGGAAGTATAACCTTTTTGTTTACGTATGCACTATGCACGTCTAACTAAATAATAATAATACGAGGGAAAGTATGAAAGTAAAATAAAATAAAAATGATTAATAAATAATTAGAAAACAATTATAAATTTTTAAATAAATTTTAATGGAATTTTATTCGATCAAATGAATATTATCCATTAAATTGTTTTAGCGATGAATCGATTAATTAATCGTTTATTTCCACAGCCCATAAGTTAAATTATTTAAATAGTCCAGAAAATGTTAAATCATGCCCCATAGTACTTCTAATGCAGTTAGATTGTACAAGAGCATTCTGTCCTTATGAGAGAAGCGCATTTGAAAACGTTTTATTGACAAGAACGACAATAGCGCGCAGTGGCGTGGCCAGGAATCAGTAGGGATTTTTGTGCCCGGAGGCTTGGCCTCTTTGGGGGAGGGGGCTGCATACATGGCGGTGCCGTAATATTTAAATGTAAAAAAAACGGATACTCCTTTGCCCCCCCCCTCAAGTGGGAGCCCAGGGGGACTTTCGAATTTGGACCCTAGCCATAGCTACGCCACTGATAGCGCGTCGCGTTGACTCAATCAGTTACAAACTCATTCCATTTATACTATTTTTTTTTGAAAATTAAATTAATGTTAAATGAAGAATACAAAATTTTTTAACGTCCTGCTTTCTGCTAAAAATCGGCTACCACAAAGCAGCTTTCATTTTATCGTTAGTTAAGTAATTCGGTCTAAATCTTTGCTGAACGCCATGAAGAAGAGAGTTCATCTAACTTATCGTATGCGTCTTGAATGCTAAGGATTAAAATTCTCCATTTACTCTATACGGGTGACCCGTCAAAACGGCCCCGACAAAACTGCCCCGACATAACACCCCGGTCAAAACGGCCCCAGACAAATTGATAACAATTTTCAACAAAACTTAATTTTTTTTTCATTTTAAGCTTTCGTCAACTTTTTAACCCTTAAATAAAATGTTAAAATTGTAAAATTATATCTTGTGATGTTATTATATTGTTTCTTGTCAACAAACAGCCGCGATTGGTACCATTTCGCGTAGAGGCTATTAATTAATTTCACTATTGCGATGTCATTATTTTTGGTTATTATTAGCAAAACCTGACACTGAATAGGTGAGTAAACATACGAATTTAATATTTGATTGAACATTTTACTTTTAGTCCATCTATTAGTCCGGGGCCGTTTTGTCGGGCCGTTATGTCGGGGCCGTTTTGTCGGGGCCGTTTTGTCGGGGCCGTTTTGTCCGGGGCCGTTTTGTCGGTGAACCCTCTATACTCTATACTCTATACGGCCAGTAGAAAGTATTCTCATCTTATAAGTATAAGAACGCTAACTCCAAATTTTTTCCCCCCGTCAAAAGGGTTGCTATAAAATTTGGCTTCCATCAGGGGACGTACGCCACTAAGAATAGTATGTGTCTTTTAAACTTTTACTCTCCCTTTCATTTACTGTACATCGGTAAAAAAGAAGTTGAGCATTTTTATTTATCTCACACAGAGACTTTCATTGCTAAAGAAACTAGTCTGATTATTGGCATTATCCATCGGTTCACCTCTGTAAATATATAACCACTACATCTTTCAATTTCAGGTACAAGTACATTTTGTATAATACCACTACATCTTACATACCAGGTAGCAATATAACAACTACATCTTACATACCAGGCAGAGGCGTAACTAGGTTTTTGGCGCCCTTGGCTAATTGATTTTAGGCGCCCTTGATAAATTGACAAGTTTCAGCTTTGCGATTTTTTCATTTGAATTTCTCTTATTTTATTTATGACAATAATTACGTAGTCTGACAGTGACAGTCATACAACGTGAATATAAAAAATGCATAAGACAGGAACAATACTAATTTTCAGTTTATTATTTACTAAAAAATACCAAATAAATTGGTTGATCAAACGGAGTATCGTTGCGACAATAAAGAATACAGCAAAACTTGAAGTATCATGTCATTGTATCTATATATATAATTCTCTTCGTGGTCCGACCCTGCGAGACAAGCTGCAAGTATGCTCAACAGATACTAATTTTAGAAAGCAGCGCACCAAATTACTCCACCAACGCATCAAAAGGTGTGCAAATTAAATATGCGCTGTAAAAAAAATATATGACGTCATTGTTTTCGTTGATATTTTAATTTTGTAAAAAGGGAACAAATATAAAAAGTTATAAAATACATTGTGTACATTTCAGAAAATTTAATATTTCGTATTGATCAAACAAGGACAAGTTAGTTGGGATTTTGAAAAAGGTGGGCGCCGTAGGCGCCCTAAAAAAGTGCAGTTTTTTCAAAATAAATAGATTTCAGCTGAACACTTCCGTCATTTTTTACGGGTGATACGCCGCGGGTCTCTCCAGAGTTCCTTCTTTTCATTCACTCACAGTCGTTTGCCCAAACCCACCCCATTTTGACCACCGTGTCTTTCAGGAAGTCTTCACCCGTCACTAAATCATTAGTGGCGTATGCTACGCCGCGGGTCAGCTAGTTATAAATAAAAGCAATAGTATCAATGTGTCATACTCTTTATCTGATACATAACGATAGAAACTCACAATTAAAAGTAAATTTAAGAAACAATCCACCGACTACAGCTAAGCAATTCTGTTAGCTGGCGTATTGGCCTGTTGTTAATACAGTCGGACCTCTCTAAGCCGAACTCAAGGGGGGAAAATATTCAACTTATGCAGTTATCGAGTTAGGAAAACTGGCGTAATAGGCGCAGAAAAATCTTACCCCCCCCCATCCCACTGTGGAGGAAGTAAAGTGGGGGAGGGGAGGGAAGGTGTCTCCTCTCACAGGCTTATGTTGGCATGTCAAAGCAATTAGGCTTCCTTTAATATGAAACATAGACACCGCCTATCTTTCCTGTCAAGCCTACTAGCCGGTATGGCTGTTCCCTCCCCCCCCCCAACCTCTCAATATCTACATTGTTCTTGATTAATCGGCGCGTATTACGCCATTTTCCCTAACTCAAAAACTCCGTAAGTGGAATTTTTTGGGGTCCTTTTGAGTTCGACTTAGTGAGGTCCGACAGTATTTATTTAAATACAAATTTAAAAATAAGAGATTTAGTGGCGCCCTTTTGAGCAGGCGCCCTTGGCAACTGCCCCCATGCCAACCCGTTGTTACGCCACTGTATTTGTGAACGTAATTCTTCATTCTTTTCCAATTTCCAATAACAACGTTCAGAGATTGTGGCTGTCTTATCTCTGCCAATAACAACGTTCAGAGATTGTGGCTGTCTTATCTCTGACAATAACAACGTTCAGAGATTGTGGCTGTCTTATCTCTGACAATAACAACGTTCAGAGATTGTGGCTGTCTTATCTCTGCCAATAACAACGTTCAGAGATTGTGGCTGTCTTATTTATCTCTGCCAATAACAACGTTCAGAGATTGTGGCTGTCTTATCTCTGACAATAACAACGTTCAGAGATTGTGGCTGTCTTATCTCTGACAATAACAACGTTCAGAGATTGTGGCTGTCTTATCTCTGACAATAACAACGTTCAGAGATTGTGGCTGTATTATCTCTGCCAATAACAACGTTCAGAGATTGTGGCTGTCTTATCTCTGCCAATAACAACGTTCAGAGATTGTGGCTGTCTTATCTCTGCCAATAACAACGTTCAGAGATTGTGGCTGTCTTATCTCTGCCAATAACAACGTTCAGAGATGGTGTCTCTCTTATCTCTGCCAATAACAACGTTCAGAGATTGTGGCTGTCTTATCTCTGCCAATAACAACGTTCAGAGATTGTGGCTGTCTTATCTCTGCCAATAACAACGTTCAGAGATTGTGGCTGTCTTATCTCTGACAATAACAACGTTCAGAGATTGTGGCTGTCTTATCTCTGACAATAACAACGTTCACAGATTGTGGCTGTCTTATCTCTGACAATAACAACGTTCACAGATTGTGGCTGTCTTATCTCTGACAATAACAACGTTCAGAGATTGTGGCTGTCTTATTTCTGCAATAACAACGTTCAGAGATTGTGGCTGTCTTATCTCTGCCAATAACAACGTTCAGAGATTGTGGCTGTCTTATCTCTGCCAATAACAACGTTCAGAGATTGTGGCTGTCTTATCTCTGCCAATAACAACGTTCAGAGATTGTGGCTGTCTTATCTCTGCCAATAACAACGTTCAGAGATTGTGGCTGTCTTATCTCTGCCAATAACAACGTTCAGAGATTGTGGCTGTCTTATCTCTGCCAATAACAACGTTCAGAGATTGTGGCTGTCTTATCTCTGCCAATAACAACATTCAGAGATTGTGGCTGTCTTATCTCTGCCAATAACAACGTTCAGAGATTGTGGCTGTCTTATCTCTGCCAATAACAACGTTCAGAGATTGTGGCTGTCTTATCTCTGCCAATAACAACGTTCAGAGATTGTGGCTGTCTTATCTCTGCCAATAACAACGTTCAGAGATTGTGGCTGTCTTATCTCTGACAATAACAACGTTCAGAGATTGTGGCTGTCTTATCTCTGACAATAACAACGTTCAGAGATTGTGGCTGTCTTATCTCTGACAATAACAACGTTCATAGATTGTGGCTGTCTTATCTCTGACAATAACAACGTTCAGAGATTGTGGCTGTCTTATCTCTGCCAAAAGTGCCACCAAAATTCGGTTGGACATTCCAACATTGTCGAAATCCAATAAGGATGACCGTACTGTTTTAAGAGTAACACAGGTAGAAATGAATTGCGCTGATTAAAATATTAAAAAATAATTTGCACTACTGGAGCAAAGGTTTCTTTTGAATGTCTTAAGACTCCGTGAATGTTTACCACACTTTTAGTCATCCTATTCTTTAAATTATTTTGCATGTCAGCGTATATTCAGAGAGATTAAAGAAAAGGAAAGGTGCCATGATATGTTTATTTCAAAAATAAAATGAAGATATGCCTAAACCGTTGTTCTGGTAACATTTAAAATGTATGAGAGGAGGAAAAAAACATAAAAAGAAAAAAAAATTCATGCATAATTTAATTCAATAATCTAAAATAATCTTTATTGCCATACTCAAAATAATTAAACATAATGATTTGATTAATAAGCGAGGTACACGAAATAAATGTTCGCAAGCGTTTGAAAAGCTACAACTATAGGCTAGTCCCTATCGCGCTTAAAGATATTTTTTTTAAATAATCAATTCATGTAGATCTATTGCTTGAATTAGTCAACTTAAAATTTAAAAAATTTTAATTAAAAAAAGATAATAAAAACAACGCTGATTCCATCTATACTTGTGTAGACTGTAACTTTAGATAAAAAGTTACCGTCATATCAGACATCGTAATAAAAGAAATTATTTTATTATTATTGTTTTACTGTAAATAAAACATCTTTCCTACTTAAGAAATGAGTTTAACTTCTCTGACAAAGCTAAAACTCATAAAAATGTCTTAATAGTCATTCATTCATTTTTTACTATATATCCTTATGTTGTCAAAGGGGTATATTCTGGCCTGGAGGGGTATATTCTGGCCTAGGCCAGTTTAACCCCCGGGGTATATTCTGGCCTAGGCCAGATTATACCCGGGTATATTCTGGTCAGGGATTTAATCTGGCCTGTTACACCGGTTTTCATTAGATAATTAAAACAATTCAATTTGTTGGGTTTCTTTCCAATCAGTTCATATTTTTCATGCACCTGGATAAAAAAAATATGGATCTAAAATTAAATTCTAATAAGTTTTTTTTAAAGAAAGAAAGTTCCATATGATTGCATATAAAACAGTCATAAAAGTTCAGCAAGGAGTATCCCATGTGTCACCTTACTCAAGTTAACTTGCTCAATTACTAAATTTAGACTTAAAAATTCAAGTCCCACAATACTTAACATACCACTTTTTGTGTAAATAAAACGGTTGCCCCTTTGGATTGTTGAATGGGCGTGAATTCTAGACTCAAACTTAGATACTTAATAAAGTTTTTTGGTTACCTTTCTCATACACTTTGGACTTGTTGCTTTCTGGATATTTATAATAATAATAATAATAATAAATTGATTATTTATATAGCGCTGTATCCCAGTAAGGAACTGGGCTCACAGCGCTTTACATGAAAGAAATAACATACTTATAAGTATTAAATTAACTTTCATATCACAACAAACACAAAAAATTACAATACATTATACATAAGCTACGTTAATCATTTACAAGAAATGTTGTTTCATCAATTTTAAAAATAAGTTGTGAAAAGATGTGTCTTAAGTGCAGTCATGAAAGACTTGGTTGTTTGAATACTACGTATGTGTAATGGTAGAGAATTCCATTGTTTGGCTGCACAAAAAGAGAATGACCTTTCACCAAACGTTTTGGTGCGTGTCGTAGGAACAGAGAGAACGCGTGTGTCTGCAGAAGATCTTAGCTTGCGAGTGGGTGAGTAGACCGACAAAAGTTCAGTAAGATACGATGGGCATGAGTCCGAAAAGAAATTGTGACAGAGAACGGCCAGTTTGTAATCAATACGGGCTTGTATAGGCAGCCAATGAAGTGAGCGAAGAAGTGGAGTAACATGGTCATGTTTTTTTGCCTTGAGCACCAGTCTGGCAGCTGAATTTTGAACTTTCTGTATTCTTTCAATGCATTGTTTTGGCACACCAGACAAAAGAGAATTGCAGTAATCCATACGAGCCAGTACAAGAGCACAGACTAGTGTTTTTGTGGCACTAACTGTTAAGTAATGACGGATTGAGCTGATCTGACGAATGGCAGTGTAGGCAGAGCGACAGATGTGATTGATGAAGTTGTTAATAGACATGTTTTCAGAAATAATGTAGCCAAGATTCCTAGTCGATGTTGTGAACAGAATATCCGAACTGGCTACGTGAATTGACTTCGGAAGAGACAAAGTACTGCGTGATTTATTGTTGCAAAATAGAAGTGCTTCAGTCTTGTCATCATTCAGCTTGAGTTTGCCTAACGTCATCCAAGACTTCACTTCACCAATGCACTCCTGCAACAATTGGACACCGGAGTCCATATTAGAGGGATCAGTGTGAGTATATAGTTGAGTATCATCTGCAAATGATTGGCTTTTAACTGAATGCTTTTCAAGCAGTAGAAGTAGCATTTAGACTTCCTAAAAGGCTTATACCGGGAGTGGTAGGCTTAACGCTAGCCCACATTCACATGTTTTAAAGAGGTCATATGTTTAAGAAATATAAATAATTTTAAATAAATTATTTGAAAACTTAAGCTTAAAAAAAAACATGCAGTGGTCTCAGTCTATATGTCAGATATTTTTATTGTGCCCCGTCGGATTTTTAGGTGTACTATAGCGGCACCCAAATGTGAACTTCACATCAGTAAACATTTTAAATGATTGTAAATATATTGGCGTATTTAATATCATTGGTTTTTACTAGGGCTCGTACTGATTAACAATTTTGGTCAATTAATCGGGAAAAAATTTAATCGATTAATCTGTTAAGTTCCATTAATTATATTTGTATAAACCATATATACATCCCGTTAAGTCGAGATTCATTATTTCGCGAAATCTGTTAAGTCGCGGTATTTCCATGGCACCCAAATTTTGTGACGTAACACAGCAAATTCGTTTTGCTACGCAAGAAATAAGGAAGAAAAACCTTTTTGTTTACGTATACACGTCTAAATAAATAATAATAATACGAAGGAAAAGTATATAAGTAACAAAATATATATTTTTAAAATAAATTTTAAAAAATATATATATATCAAATATTTTCTTAAATACTATTCGAATTTTAACGATTAATCGATTAAAGATTTTAACGATTAATCGATTCATTAATCGTTAATTTCCGCATCTCTAGTTTTTACCCTTTGGTTTGTGATTCACTAGGAAATGAGATGGCTACAACAAAGTTTTGTTTTATTTTTGCCTGTGCTGAAATAAATTTGTTCGCCTAAAATAGTTGGATATGAAAATGTTCAACACAGAGAAGTATGTCTTACTTTAAACTTAAATAAATATTTTTTTAATAAGTGTGAAAAATCAGGAGATGTTTTTTAAGCATCTTACCAACGAATTCGATCTTATATATATAATCCTAGAGTTAATTCATCTTAATTAACTCTTTTTACTTTTTAATTTGATATTCGTTTTACGCCCTCTGTTCGATGGAATTTCATCTGCCTGAAGATTTTTCGTAAAGGTATTATTTTCTTGTGTACTCGCAATCATTGTGCTTCGGAGATACACTGTATATGTTTAACTCATGGTTGTATGTTGACAGAGATTCACACATAATTCTTATAACTGTGAGTCCACGTGGTGTTTCATAACTAGCACCCATACCATTGATTTTCCATGCTTGGGGGCCATGTTTTTATTTTCGTAGACATGAGAAATATTTAATTTGTCCATTTACTGTATAGGAATTTAAAAAAATAAACAAATTAAAATTAAGGATTTAAATTTTGGAGATATTTAAGACTTCTGAAGTATTATAACCCCTAAAAAGTTGAGGTAGAAGAAAAGCGTGTATGTCAGACATCAAAGAAATGAATATCCAGTCTATCATAGTAATTAATTTTTTTTTGGTGGTAATGATATTTCTTCTAGTTTAAAACATATAGCAAGAGTATACTTCAAACCTATGCTCTCCTCAACAATTCAAAAGCGTGCTCTAACAGTCTTTTGATAAAGAAAATGTAGCTATGTGTAATTGTATTAAACATGTGTGAGGGCTCGAAACAGTCTAAATCTTTCGGTAAAATATTGGGTTCATGTGCAACATGAAGCTTTAGAAAGCATACAAGTGATTCTAGCATGATGGTGCTGGTTGTTTTTCTTCATTAATTAAAGCACTGTCGCCTTTACCTTAAAAAGAAAAGTTATCATTAATAACCCATTTTTTATATCTGTCATAAAATGGTCAAGGTTTTTTAAATATGTTGTTTTTATAAGTATCATATCCTTTTATCAGTCAGAACTGGAAACCAGTCCGAGCTTGCCATCGTAAAAATGCTATCCGATTATCAGTGACTGCAGGTAAGAGAAGAGGTGACAATAGAGACATATGTGTCAATTGTTGTGGCCTCGAATGGTCCTTTGCAAATTTGTTCCAGTCAATATTTATCCTTGTCAGGATCGAGCAGCTCCTGTATTGGGCTCTTTATTTGTTTAGTAAGTAAAAATTGAAATAACAATTTACGTAGTTTTTAAACAAAAATAAAATCAATAATTTTTACCAATACTCAATGAAATATTTAAAGTCTTTTATACAAATTCGGATCTACATTTTACATTATATTTTTAATAATAAGTTAAAAAAATTTAGAGAACATAAAACAATGTCGTAAGCAATGCTTAAACTTGCCATCTACTAAAATGACTTAAGAAAGCATAACTTATTCGGGAAGAATTTTGTTTTAATATATGTTGGACACAGTTCTGTGCATTAACCAACTTCAAAAGTTTTATTCTTCTAAGCGTTAATTTTATTAATGACTATCAAAATACCCGCGCTTTACAGCAGAACAGTAGGATTATAATAATCATATAATAATAAATTGATAATTTGTATAGTCCTCACAGCGCTTCACATAAAAATAAAAATATACATATATAAGAATCAATGCATTCAGTAAAAATTCATATTCTAACAACCACATAAATGACAGTAAGATACACATAAGCTACGTTTATCGTTAGAGGAAATGTTTTTTAATTAATTTTGAATGTAAAGTTGAAAGAGATGTGTTTTAGTGCAGTCTTGAATGCCTTAGTAGTTGGAATACTGCGAATGTGGATTCAGTTATATTCGGGAACCTTCGTACAGAATTTCTAGAAGACGGGACGATAAGTTTTTTTTTAACTTGGAAAAGTTCAATATGGCGACTTACATGCAATCAAAATGATTATTTTCATCAATTTCGGTTAGAGCAGAAAAGCCGCCTACCAATTTTTAAAAATATTTTTTATTTATTTATTTATTTTTTGAAAATGGGGCCATAAATAATAAAGGAATAACATGGCGAACGTTGTCGATCTTGAAGATGTAACTCTTAGAATTTTGAAATGAAACCTGCTTAACTTTTGGACGTCAGGCTTCAAATGCGCTATAGTTTCTAAATACGACACATCAAAATATTATGAACCAACTTTGATCAATAAACATCCATTGTGATCAGAACCCTTCGAGGCGCACGATCCCAAGGACGAACGGGAAACAGAAGTTCAGACCTTACTGGGACAAGAGTCTGGCAGAATTGGTGAAACAAAGAGCAAAAGCACGGAAAAAGGCAGCCAGGCTGAAGACGCCCGAAGCTCGTAGGGCGTACAACAGACTGACGGCTGAAGTCCGGGCCGCTGTCGACAAAGCGAAGAAGGCGAAATGGGTAAATACGTGCGAAAAACTCGACCTCGTAGACGGAAGAAAAGTTTGGCGGCTCTTGGATGCATTATCTGGCGCAGGGAAGACAAAGAATTCCAACCCTTTGACGACACCAAAGGGCCAAAGGGCTAGTGAAGTTAAGCGCGCACGAGCGTTAAACAAACACTTTGCCCAGGTTAACAAAAAAGGCACCAGATCTGATTTTAGCCGAACAATCGACCGAATGCGCAAAGAGGGCTCAAGGAGACAAAGTAAGGGCCCTCAACTAGAGGTTTTCGCGGCCCCCTTCACAATGACAGAGTTGCAAACCGCACTCAACAAGTGCCAGGCTGGCAAAGCACCAGGACCAGATAAAGTTCACAATGAAATGCTCAAACATCTGGGCAAGACAGGCCGAATGAAACTGCTGGGTTTCATAAATAGAACTTGGACAACAGGCACGCTGCCGAAGCTGTGGAAAAAGGCCACAATAACCCCAATTCCCAAAGAGGGGAAACCAGGCGAACACCCGTCCAGTTACCGGCCAATTTCCCTCACGTCGTGTGTGGGGAAGGTAGCTGAACGGTTAGTGAACGCACGACTCTACTGGTTCCTCGAACAGTCCAAATGCATTCCAATGACTCAGGGTGGGTTCCGAAAGGGACGCCAACCGATGGACCAGGCTCTCCGACTAATTCAGACAATCACGAATGAACTCCAGTCGAGGAATCACACCGTTGCGGTGTTCTTCGATCTAAAGCAGGCATACGACAAGGTGTGGCGTGGAGGGCTACTTTATAAGTTGCAGCAGTTAGGTGTTACTGCGAACATGTACAGTTGGATAAAATCGTTCCTTACGGACAGAACGATCAAGACCCGAGTGGGGGAGTCATTATCCAACGAAGATCGCCTGGAGGACGGACTCCCACAGGGGTCCGCCCTCAGTTGTACATTGTTCTTAGCCTACGTCCACGACCTACAAGGTATTCTGGGGTCACAGAATGCCATGTTTGCTGACGATCTAGCTATATGGAGTTCCGGAAAGGACGTTGCAACCCTGCAGAACAGGCTGCAGGAAGATCTGAATCGAATCGAAGACTACGCCAACCGTTGGCGCCTAGTAGTCAATACGGAGAAAACGGTCCATTCCATTTTCACAAATGGACGGAATGCACTGAAGCATGAGGTGGTGCTTCAGATATGTGGGAAAAGATTGAATTGGGATCGGACACCAACGTACTTGGGAATCAAACTGGACCAGAAGGTCCAGCTACATAACCATGTGCGTGAATTGTGTGCCAAAGCCACAGCTAAACTGTCCCTGGTGAAGAAACTGGCTAGCACTAGTTGGGGTGCAGATGCAAGACTACTGAGAGCTCTCTATCTCGGTAGTGTGAGGGGTGCTATTGATTACAGCCTCCCGGTCCAGGCCTTTGCGAGCCGTACGGCTCTAGAGGGTCTGGACCGCATACAAAACCAAGCTCTACGGTTTGTATGCGGGGCGTTGCGTACGACACCCACAGCCGCTGTAGAAATTATGTCTAACGTAGAACCCCTGGCGATAAGGCGAGAAAAGGCAATCATGACTACGGTGGAACGATACCGTAGGTTGGAGCATGACGAACCCTGCTTTCAATTACAAGACCGATGGGTAAAGAGGACCCGACTGAAAAGACCATCCTTCATGGATACGGTCTACGAACTAGAAGACTCAGTCCCCATACCCAAGCACAGGGAACGCATGCGACTGGTCCCTGCTCGAGGACCACATGAAAGCTCAGACTTGCCTGAACTACGTTTGACACTGGCAAATACAGCGGTGACGAAAGCCAGTCCCGTCGAGCTCCAGCGAGACGAGACTCTGAAGACAATCGAAGCTTATGGCGATAGTGTGGTAAAAGTCTTTACGGACGGCTCGCGTTTCAAGGATGGCAGAAGTGGATACGGAGTGCTAATTCAATACCCTCAACCTGGACCTGACAGTATCGAACTGTCAGGGCCGTGCGGATCCGCATACAGTAGTCACGACGCCGAACTGGAGGCGATTTGCAAGGGTTTGAAGGAAGTGCGCCGACGTCTAGCAAGAAGAAAGGTTTTCCCGACCGTCGTAGTTTTCACCGACTCACGGTTTTCGCTCGAGACCGTGGGTCGATCCTCTCTGGAGACGAAAACGGTCAGTGTCATTTTGGAAACAGTAGGTGAAATCCTAGCACGAGGCGGAAAAGTAGTCCTTCAGTACATCACTGGGCACAGTGGCGAGCCTCATTCAGACAGGGTCGATGAGTTAGCGAGAGAAGGTTCAGCTCAGCCCCAACCCGATCGCCCGATGACCCAGCTGGGGGTCAGATCGTGGCTTAAGGACCATTTCCGAGAGAAATGGCTTCAGGGCTGGGCTTCTGGAAGCACGGCCAGAAAAGTATTCCAGTACATGCCGCGACCGAGCAAAAGCGATTCCTGGTGGAAAATTGGACGTAGCAATCAGACGCTCATAACTAGAATGAGAACTGAGCATTGTCCCACACGAAGCTACCTGTACAAGTTTAACACCAGAAGGGAACTGGCCTGTCGGCTGTGTGGCCACCCAGAAGAGACGGTGGCCCACGTACTCGAAGAGTGCCCCGGGCTGTGCGGGGATTTGGAAGGTGAAGTAACGGTACCTGCAGAGGGTTACCTCTACGGCGATGCCCGCTTGATGAGGCTCGCTTGCGATAAAATGAACCGGGTCTTAAGAGCCTAGCGGCTCGACCCAAAAGAGAATGAACATTCACCAGTAACACAATAAAAATTGTTAAACAGTACGAATAAAGAATATTTTTAGTAATAGTAATATTAAACGCGTGTCTAACAGCGCAGGTGCGTCTTCTTTCTTGGCATTGGTCAGTGTTATAACACTGTCCCCTGATCTTGTTATCGACAATGTCCATCTTATGCCATTCAAGTCCACTTGCACTGAATCATTCTTAATTACTTTGCTTCATTTTCCTGCATCTAATGTTCTGGCATTTATTTGACTGCATTTACTTCACATCCCTTACTGCATTTTCTGCTTTACTTACTCGTATTTCCTTAATTTACTGGCGAAAAATAATAATTAGCTTGAATACCAATACAAATAAAAATTTCTTAAATTTAATTAATTAAGTAATCAATCACAATGTCTTATAACATTAAGGACATCGTCAAATTATTTTGTCACAAAACAATCAAAAAAGCAAAATAAATTGTCAAAACTTATTTGAACTACTACTACAAACTAACTTAACCGAATCATGGCGAACAAACTTGTTAGAACTGCTAAGTTGTGAGAAAGCGAGCGTCCAAAGCGTGAATCTACATCAGGGAAAAGCATTCAGAGAATCTCAGACTTGTAGCCAGAATACTATTTTCTGCTTTTTATTGGATTGAAAATATGGTTTCAAAAAGGTATTATTTTCAATTTTCTTTAAATTACCAAATTTTATCTTTAAATACTTCTTTTTTAATCCTTTATATTAACTGGTGGTGTCTGAGCCCTTGCGTTCTTGTTTGTCGAAAAAACTTTGGATCAATTTTTACCCACTTTCTCGTAAACTAGCGAGTTGAAATTGTGCAGGCAGTTTTGTGCCAATGATAAAAACGAAGTATTAAAATTTCAGATCGATCGCATGTACTGTCATTAAATTATTGAATTTTTATATTATTTTATTTATCTATATGTTTCATGTTATTTTTTGAGATGAGTGCCGCGGTGCGTATTATATTGAACGTCCTTTTTAATACTTTCCTGTTGCGCGATTCGGTGCGTATCATATGGATAATAACTTTTAAAAATATATTCCCGATCGGTGCGCATTATATTAAACATGTTTTACGAGACATAACTAAAATTTTGGATTTTTGGATTGCCCTGCTACTCCTCCTGAAACATACCAGATAGAGGGTTCGGGTCTTTTACAAATATGTTGAGGAGGTCCCAAGGATGTACACGGGCCAAAAAATACCGAACATTTTTTAAAAAACGAAAAAATATCAGTATTTTGTCAATTTCTCTCCAACCATAACATCTATCGGTTTGAAATAAACACCAAGCGATAGCTTATAATATTTAGAGAAATGTTGGAGAAGGAATTTGTGACAAATCTCTTTTCGTTCGACTCCCGTAATTTTAGCAGCAATTTGTAGATAGCAATTGTGTTGTCCATTTGCAGTATTTAATATTTGAAATGACTTTTAATGTAATCTAGAATGATAGTTAATGGGGGTTTCCCGCTTTGTGAATGCCAATGTTAGACTGTTGCGCGGTGCTTCAAAACATTGTTCCACTAAAATGTAATCTAAAAAAGAACATTACTTAGTGAGCTATGACGTTTTCCGGCCTTAGAAATGACAAACCCTATAGACCTTCTTGTTACACATTTCTATTTTCAATTGCACATATTAAATTGCTGTTAAACTTTAAACCGTACATTGTGCTGAATGTATTTCAAGTTAACCTCACCACTGGACACATAACAATCGGCATAGTAATAACCCAATGATAATTCCCCAGCTAATTTCTTGTACTTGTATGAAGATCTGTAGGTTGACAAATGAAATTATAAAATTAAAATGGATTTGTGCGTTATTAAATTCACTGGTTGTAAATGCACTTTTTAAAACTTTAAATTTATTATATTTTTACATTTTTTATTTCGCCATTAATCCTTAAAAATGAAGCTTTCAAATATAAAATAGATTTAATATCATTAAAAAAAATTAGTCATCTATATTAATATCTTCAATTACAGACAGAGATGTAAACATCTTGGCGTCCATCGCTGCTGACAATCATCCTATCACGTACAGTGGTACAGACGTCCATTCCGTTGCTGGTAGTATCAATCAGAATGTTGCCACAGATTATCTACAGGTGACTTGGATCGAACCAAAGATCAATGATGCACGGCAATATACGTGTCTTATAGAAGCCTTGGATTTACTTGGTCATATTGTCAGACTAGAGACCACTGTCAGTGTTCCAGTTCAACTGCCGAGTGTTGTGGATTTGTTAAGTTACACTGAAAACCTCGAGGCGTTAGTGAGTTCTTTATCTCACAATGAGGAAGGCATCGTTGATTGTCCGGAATCAACCCTGTACACAAATGTACCGGGAACGCTTTTTAATGTGGAGCGTAGGTATACAGTTCCCATAACGTTTAAGAGGCCCTATTCAAAAATGCCAGTTGTTATTATTAGCCCTCTTTTAATTGACTTAGATAAGGCAATTAATCAAAGGTTATACGTTGCAATAGAAAACCTGACTGAGAGCGGTTTTCAAGTAGTCTGTCGCACATGGTGGGATTCAATTATCTACGAATTAAAAGTTCGTTGGGTGGCGATGCATGGATAAATTTTTAAAATAATTATTTACCACTCATTTTTAAAATGAATATCTTTGTAGTCAAATTTTAAAAATGAATAGTTAATTTCTCCTATTAACTGTAGTTTTAACACCAATATGGCACTAGTGATCTTAAAGAAGTGTTGATATTGCGGTGTCATTAAGATACTCGTTAAGATTTAAATTTGTTTAAAACAATAAATAATAATACCAAATATCTTTCGTTATATTTCTCTATTTTTTGTGTAATCATTTTGTTATGTCTTGTCTTGATTCACTTAACAAAGCAATAATTCACTTGATATACTTGCAAGAATCAAATAATTGTTAATCACACCATATGTCGAGTATATTATTAGTGGTAAATGGAGTTTTAATATTTCTATTAAGGCAATTAATTCTATCTTGGAAATACAACACAGAGATATTATAAAGAATCTAATACAACCCTCAGATAAATATCAGGGTAATAAAAAAATATATTTTCTTATTCCGTATGTAAGAACAAACATATACAAATTCCAGTTCTTCCCGTCTGCAATTTGGGCATGTTTGGTTGTATGAAACGGTTGTATGAGACGGTTGTATGAGACGGTTGTATGAAACGGTTGTATGAGACGGTGGTATGAAACGGTTATATGAGACGGTTGTATGAAACGGTTGTATAAACGGTTGTATGAGACGGTTGTATGAGACGGTTGTATGAAACGGTTGTATGAGACGGTTGTATGAGACGGTTGTATGAGACGGTTGTATGAGACGGTTGTATGAGACGGTTGTATGAGACGGTTGTATGAGACGGTTGTATGAGACGGTTGTATGAGACGGTTGTATGAGACGGTTGTATGAGACGGTTGTATGAGACGGTTGTATGAGACGGTTGTATGAGACGGTTGTATGAGACGGTTGTATGAGACGGTTGTATGAGACGGTTGTATGAGACGGTTGTATGAGACGGTTGTATGAGACGGTTGTATGAGACGGTTGTATGAGACGGTTGTATGAAACGGTTGTATGAGACGGTTGTATGAGACGGTTGTATGAGACGGTTGTATGAAACGGTTGTATGAGACGGTTGTATGAGACGGTTGTATGATACGGTTGTATGAGACGGTTGTATGAAACGGTTGTATAAACGGTTGTATGAGACGGTTGTATGAGACGGTTGTATGAGACGGTTGTATGAGACGGTTGTATGAAACGGTTGTATGAGACGGTTGTATGAGACGGTTGTATGAGACGGTTGTATGAGACGGTTGTATGAGACGGTTGTATAAAACCTTTGTATGAAACGGTTGTATGAAACGGTTGTATGAAACGGTTGTATGAAACGGTTGTATGAGACGGTTGTATTAAACGGTTGTATGAGACGGTTGTATGAAACGGTTGTATGAGACGGTTGTATAAAACCTTTGTATGAAACGGTTGTATGAAACGGTTGTATGAAACGGTTGTATGAGACGGTTGTATTAAACGGTTGTATGAGACGGTTGTATTAAACGGTTGTATGAGACGGTTGTATTAAACGGTTGTATGAAACGGTTGTATGAAACGGTTGTATGAGACGGTTGTATTAAACGGTTGTATTAAACGGTTGTATGAAACGGTTGTATGAGACGGTTGTATGAAACGGTTGTATAAAACCTTTGTATGAAACGGTTGTATGAAACGGTTGTATGAAACGGTTGTATGAGACGGTTGTATGAGACGGTTGTATTAAACGGTTGTATGAAACGGTTGTATGAAACGGTTGTATGAAACGGTTGTATTAAACGGTTGTATGAAACGGTTGTATTAAACGGTTGTATGAAACGGTTGTATGAAACGGTTGTATGAAACGGTTGTATTAAACGGTTGTATGAAACGGTTGTCTGAGACGGTTGTATGAGACGGTTGTATGAAACGGTTGTATGAGACGGTTGTATGAGACGGTTGTATGAGACGGTTGTGTGAGACGGTTGTATGAGAAGGTTGTATTAAATGGTTCTATTAAACGGTTGTATGAGACGGTTGTATGAAACGGTTGTATGAAACGGTTGTATTAAACGGTTGTATGAAACGGTTGTATGAGACGGTTGTATGAGACGGTTGTATGAAACGGTTGTATGAAACGGTTGTATGAAACGGTTGTATGAAACGATTGCCCTTTTAAGATTGTTGAGTGGGAAGGGTGTGAATTCTAGACTCATACTTAAATACTTAATAAACTTTTTTGGTTACTTTTCTCATACACGTTGGACTTAATGCTCTCTGGCTCTTTAGACTCGTAGATATATATTCGGACAATTATTCAAGCTACATGTAACAAAAAGTTTTTAAAATTTGGCTTACAACGAAAATTGACTGAAAAACTTCTCTGCACAATGAACGGTTCGCTAAAGGTGTTCCTCGGAATTTCGTGTTTTACGTCACAGTTTTCTAAAAATAATACAATTTAGTCATCAAATACATCACATATAATATGTCTTTCGGTGACTGTCACTTTTTTGAGTGGAGGTAAACATTTGAATTTTTTTTCTTCACTTTTACGACCCGCTAAGCTGTAAAGGTCTTAGATAAGTTTTTGTAGTTATTGAAATCTTCAAAAATGACTTAAGCATTTCATTTGATTAATTAAAAACATCAACATTGACAGTTTACACTTTGCTGGGAACTTGTAGAAGTTCCAAAATGTCATCCCCACCTCCGCCCCCCCCCCTCATGTCTTTAAAAAAGAAATTGGCACTGATGGTTTTTTCTTTGTTGTTTTCATGATTTCCGGTTAAGATTCTCAATTATTTTTCAATCTCTAAACATCGAAATAATTTAAAATAAACTATTAAAATTTGTGTAACATATTGTAAAAATATGAGATGATTAAAATTGTACATTTCAATCCAGAATATTATTAAATGTACCGCTACTTCAAAATGATATTTTTAAAAGATAATTTTAATCAGTGGCGTAGCGTGAGGAGGGCAAGGGGGGCAAATGCCCCGGGCGGCACTTTTTTTAGGGGCGGCAAATTCCTCATCGTTATTTAACCTATAAGAACGGAACTTATTTAAAAAGTTGAAATTTACCTTTATTAAAATTAATTAAAAACTAAAATAAGAAATTGATAAAAGAAATAAAGTAATCATCCCTAAAATATGTGACCGTTTCTACTGCTAAAACTTCAAACTCCATGTTGGATATAAATTATTCTGATACTTATGCTCCTCCACTGAAAAACCAAGAGTCTTAGGTAGTATAAGAACGGGATAATTATCCGCTGGTAACATAATTGATTCTCTGCCAACATATACTTTATTATATGATGCCCGAAATGGTAGTGCTAAAAATGCTTTGCGGCGTCTACTCAAAGAGAAACTATTTGAATACATAAAGGATGCTCCGGCGTTGGCTTAATTTTTATTCGATATGTTTTCATTTTAATTGAACTTTCTAGTCAAAGAACTAGAGAGCAAATTATTGGCGATAAAAGCGAAAATGTAACCATGTTATGCAGAAAAAAGTTGAGAAGAAAGTTGTATTCTTCACAAGATTACGTTGAGAATAAAGTTGTATTCTTCACAATATTACGTTGAGAATAAAGTTGTATTCTTCACAAGATTACGTTGAGAATAAAGTTGTATTCTTCACAAGATTACGTTGAGAATAAAGTTGTATTCTTCACAAGATTACGTTGAGAATAAAGTTGTATTCTTCACAAGACTACGTTGCTGTAGAAATTCATGAGAGGCTTTGGCAGTTAGAATTCTGGAAACAGATATCATTTTCCTACACCAACTAATCTACTGGGCTTTGAAATTATGCCTTCAAATTAGAATAAGTATCTCACATAAAAATGTTAAGCCAGGACAATTTTACCTCACGGGTAAAAAGTGAATTATTGAATTCAAGCCAATATGATTTGTTCCAGTTTATTAAGATATTTAGGCTCGAAGTTACCGTGTCTAATAAAACATCTACTTCGAATATTCTTTAAAACTCATCTGTAGAGTTTTTGGCTATTGAGCTTCGCATGGCTGAAATTATTGATACATCAAAGATAGTGCAATTGAGAAAAGCAGAAAACCTATATTTTAAACAAAAAAAGAAAGCTCTACTATTTATTTTTCACATAAAAATTTATAGTGTCCTTATAATTACTTTATAATAAAAATTATCTTTGAGGCCATCCATAAATGATGTCACGCGATTGGACGATTTTTTAGACACCCCCTCCCCCTCGTCACGTTTTGTAACAAAAATTTAGACCCCCTTCCAATTAGATGTCACAAAGCTTTGAAAAGCCGTATTTTCTAATTGAAAAGGAACGTGTTTCAAATTAATTCTTTGTTATTTAAAAAATGTATTTAATCTTAGTCTGTACTCTAATATCATAACGTGCGTGAAGCAATTTAAAACGTCATTAAATAAATTGTAAGCAATCAAATATTTAAGTGGAACTTTTATTTAAAGTTGCGCGTTTTTAATATTACGTCACATTTCTTAAGCACCCCCTCGTCACACATCATCACAAGTGTGTGACCCACCTCCCTCCTAGACGCGTGACGTCATTTATGGACGGCCCCTTTTCTAAGTAGCATCAACATATTTTTCCGAGGGGGGGAACGGGGCGGCAAACCTGGCTTCTGCCCCGTGTGGCACATACCCACGCTACGCAACTGATTTTAATATGACTACGACAATTTTAGGATTTACTTTAGCAATAATAATAACGATTGGTTTTGATTTACACTGCTACTTCTCGTACCGTTAACAGTAATAATAAATATTATTAGTATATTTATTTTAAACTTAACTTAATACTAAATTATAGTTGATAGTCTTTTATATTTTTATCCTTTCTTAAATCTTTGCTGCAGGCCTATTCTTTATTTCAACTTTGCTATTTACTGAACATAAATGACTTCAAGTAAATAAATATAACTCTTAATAATCGATAATTTTATTACCATTTACGTACAATATATATATATATATATATATATATATATATATATATATATATATATATATATATATATATATATATATATATATATATATATATATATATATATATATATATATATATATTAAGTAATGTTGTAAATTAGAATGTGATTGTCTTCTCCACATTTGGTACAATTATCTTTAAAAATAAAAAAAGGTTATTGGCAAAATGGGTGAAACTTTAAAAAATGCAAACACGTTTTTCTTAAAATAGAATATGTAGTTTATCTAAATATAAGGGGCTAAATTTAACAATTCACTCAACAAAAAAAAGATAACTCGACTTCTGATCAAGATAGAAAGAAGAAATTGGTGTTTTTATAAAGCTTAGAGCTAACTTTTGAACATGATTTTTTTTAGAGTATTATGACAATATTTACATTTCTTGGCAAAGTACCTACAATGTTAGTTGAGATAACATCTTTCTAATTAAGTTGTTACTTATTCCGACGTTTGAATAATTTATAATTAACTGTAAAGTTATCGTTATTTGCCAAACCGATCAAAGTAGAACATAAAATGAATCGAAACAAGTCTGGTTCTCAAAAGTGACGGGAAAAGAAACACAGGGAGAAACGGGGAAAAAATTGAAATCCAAAAATGTAATTGCCCAATTGTTTAAACACAGCGATCTCCTAAACCTAATATCTCTGCTAAATCTGAAGATGTTTCCTTTCCCACAACATTCCGCCAGGAATTGCCACATACTGATATAGTCAGTATGTTAGTGTATAATAAATAAAAGTAAAAAAGTATTTTTTAAAACGACCTTTTTATAAGTGGACTAAAATGAAGGAAAATAATTTAAAACTTATAACTTTAACTACTTCGATTTAATATGACTAAAAGCGTTGGGCTGGTGTTTGGTATAAAAGTTACAGATTTATAATTTAGAAGGCAAAAGATAGATCTATAAGTGAGAGAATGAGTGAACTGCATATGTTAAACCTCATAAGCACCCGCCCCACGTTTTTAGTTATATTAAATGAAAGTACTTGAAGTTATAAGTTTTAAATTATTTTCTTCTTTTTAGTCCAGTAATAAAAACGTGTTTTTTTAAATCTTTTTTTACCTCTATTTGTTTTACCAAACACCTCATCAGCGCCCGCCCAACGGCGATGAGGTTACAGGGTGAACTCGACACGTGAAATTGAACTACAGCAGACGGATACAGATGCTTATATTGAGATAAATTTTAAAAATTCAATAATTTAATTGCGGTACATTCGATCGATCTGAAATTTTGCTACAATGCATTGTCATCCAAGATCTATATGCTGTAAAATTTTGAGCTCTCTAGGGTCATCAGAAATTGTTTAATTTTACGTTGGCAAATTTGATAAATTGCAGACAGAAAGACAGACACGTAAGCAAGTTAATAAAAACGTGGTAAAAGCAGAATCCTACCTTACCATTCTGATTGTACACCATTTAGATAACACTAATAGTTAGGCTGGGGTGCGGTGGTCTAGCGGTAGCGCGCTGGACTGTCGAACCGAGGCAAAAGAGAATCATGGGCTCTAGCCTCGATGCTGGCAAGGCCCCCGCGGCATTGTGCTAGTGGTGGCTTAATGAAACTTGTGAACGCTACTTCTCTTGCCCCATAGGCCGTCATGGTCTGAAAATGGGTTAGTATTATTTATTAATAGTAAGGCTAGAACGTATTTTTAAAAAATACCCAGATGTTACTCCTAATCATTGCATTGATATAATTGTCGCGCTTTAAGTAACCCGTTGCATAAGCCTATCTCATTAATGTATTATGTCAATCCAACCATATGCTTTCGCTTCTATCCTACTTGCAGTCAAACTTTTATTTGCCAGAAAGTTCAACTCACCAAGTATGGTATTGGTATTCATAAATGCAGCCAGCATTGTTGCTGTCGGATATGCTACATTTCGGTCATTTTGTATACATATTTTAAAAGTTTTTGACCCTATGGGGACCTGGGAAAAGGCTTCAGGCACGAGGTGGAGCACAGATGGGCTCACACGTACCCATCTGTCAGGGGCCCAAACATTTCTAGCGGCGGCCCTGGTGTATGTATGACAGCATGGAAATAAATGTCGCGTCTATTATAGTATTTAATCGGTTTTAGTCGGTAATGATATTTCTTCTAGTATAAAGAATTTAGCAGATGTATACTTCAAACCTATGTACTCCTTAATTTTTCCAAAGCGTGCTCTAACAGTTTTTTTATTATTCAGAAAAGGTAGCTATCTGTAAATTTATTAAGCAAACGGGAGGGCTCGAGACAGTCTAACCAAATTAATCTCGCCTCTATTCAGTAAATCTTTGGTCAAACGTTCGGATCAGGTAAACATGACATTGTAGATAACATACAAGTGATTTTAAGAATATGGAGTTGGTTGTTTTTCTTCCTTAATTAAAGCACTGCCTCCTTTACCTTAAAAAGAAAAGTTATGAGTACCAACCCACTTTTTGATATCAGTCATACATGTCAAGGTTTTTGAAAAATGTTGTTCTAATGAGTGTCACAGCATTTTATCAGCCAGAACTTGAAACCAGTCCGAGCTTGCCATTGTCAAAATGCTATCAGATCATCAGTGACTGCAGGTCAATAGAGACAAATGTGTCAATTGTGGCCTCAAAAGGTCCTTTGTAAACTTGTTCCAGTCACCATTTGTCCTTGGCAAGATCGAGCAGCTTCTATATTGGGCTCTTGTATGTGTTTAATATTTAGGAATTGAAATAACACTTTACCGGGTTTTTTGTAATAAAAATTTTTTTTTAATTTTTTGGATTTACACTTTACTTTGAATTATAAGTTTAAACTAGTTAGAGACCATAAAACAATGCCATAATCAATGTTTCAACTTCCCATCCACTAAAATGACTGAACAAAGCATAACCTGATCGGTTAAAAAAAATAATTTAAGACCACCTTTTTAAAATGGACCAAAGAAAGACAAAAGTGTTTTCAATACCATTTTCGTAGTTTTTAATGGATGTGGCTGGAAGTTATCAACCACCTTTTCTTGGTTTGCAAGTAATAAATGTTGGACACATTTAAGTACATTAACCAACTTCAAAAGAATTTTTTTATTAATGACTAGAAAATACCCGAGCTTTTACAGCGGAAAAGTAGGATTATAATAATAATAAATTCATAATTTATAAAGCGCTGTACCCCTATCAAATTTTGTGAAGATTTGGCCATAAATAAAAAGTTTAACATGGCGAACAATTTCGATCGTTAAGACCGTTTCGCTTAGAATGTTGAAATGAAGCCTGCTTAACTTTTGGACATCATGTTCCAAGTGCCCTATAGTTTCTAAACATGAGCCATGAAAATATTATGAACTAAATTTTAACAATAAACATCTATTGTAATCAGAACCCTTCACGGGAGAGTAGTACACAACTGTCGAAGCTTTCATGGTGATTAGTGACTACAATTATATTTATTCAGATTATATAAGAAAAAAAAAGACATTAAGGGCCTTTGGGCCGAACTGGTGTAAGGCTTAACTTTCAAAACACCTTTTGATTTCTCTCTGGATCATGATGGATATACTTGTTTGTCATTATTTGTCAAGGTCATGTAAACTCAAATTGGGATAAAATGACATTAAGGGCTTCAGACCCCCGAGCAGAAATGGTGCAAGATAAATTGTTAAAAAAACCAGACGATTTCAATCTGGATAATGATGGAGATATGTGTCAATATTTGTTAAGATTGTGAAAAATTCTAATGAAGAAAATGATTTAAAGTTTACGAAAAAATGGGGCCCTGGCCCCAAAGCAATGCCCATTTGGAATTTAATACCCTATAGAATTGTAATATAGGCCATCAAATTTTTATAAACCACGCTTAATCAAGATCCATCCATTTACCTAGTAGCCTCTGATTAAAATATTTTTATAGAATAAACGTAAATGCAGGCCATAGGCCCTAATAATTGGTAATTGTGGGGACGGACTCAACAATTTATCAAAGTTTCATTGCGATCTGATGAATACAATAATCCAGCTTAAATAAGAAAAAAATTGACATCAATGCCCCCCCCCCGGGGGCCCAATTGGTATAAGATTAAGTTCAAAACTACTATTGATTTAAATCTGGATCATAATGTTTACATTTTTCAATATTTGTCAAATCGTGTAAAATAAAATGGGGAATAGGGAATGAACATTAGGAGTTTATTTCCCTATATTATTTTAATATGGATCAAGTTCTTTTATAAAGTATTTAGATTACCCAGATCAAAGTTCTGAAGCTAATAAGTTAATGATAATGAAAGTGAAATATGGGAATATTATTTACATAAAATATTTTCAACAGCTAAAATTCCTCATCTAATGAAAGATTTACTTTTGTGCCAATGATTATGGTTCGGTTCAAATTTTTTTTATTTTAAATTGTACCCGATATTGAGACCTTTCCTAAAGTAGTTATAAGATTATTATGGGATTTATTTATGTTTAAATAGCAACATTAGATCCCATGATTTGACAATGTTATCGGAAAATTGCGAAAATGTTGGCATTTGAAAATAAGATACCTATTTTAATGCAATACTTCTTTTTGAGTATAAATTGGCTTAAATAACAAAATGAATTTTAAATCATTTTTAAGTGATGAATTATTCAATGTAAAGTGTATTTTTAGCTGGTCATCTTAATCTAATTCTAATATATGTGTTAACGTGAATATTTTGTTTATTATAAAAAACACGTGTAATAATTTCTAAACAATAATTCAGTTTATTTCTTTTAAAACTTTTTATCAGAACATTTTGTGGATTACACATCTAGTTTTGTTTCTTCTCTTAAGTTACCTAATCTGTGTTTTTTTTTCTATTTAAGCAACTATGGAAATTCCATTTTTTTAAAAATTAATGAAGTTTTTGCCAAAAAAATGCAGATTATTCATGAAATTCTCAAAAACATTGTATTTTCTAATCTACGTCTTTAAAAAAATTAACAATATATGATGTATTTTGATTTTTCAGAAAAAAAAATTTTTCATGCACACGTACTAATTTGTAACACTTATTTTGCTCTAACATTTCTTTAGAGAAGATAATAATGTATTTTTAACTTTTTTATTGGGAGTGAGAACTGTCTAATCAAATTAATTTTATCACTAATCTTTTCAAAGCCTTGGTCAAAAAGTCCGATCATTTGAAACATGAGATTGAAGATAACATATAAACGATTCTTAAATTCGTTTCTGGTTTGTTAGTTGTTTTTTTTTGTGTTGTTTGTGTTTTTTTGTCGTCGTTTTTATTTCAATTAGTTCAAGACGCTACCAGAAGCTTGTTTAAACAATTCAGCACGTCCCCAGTTGTGATATCATTTCGATCTAAGCTACAATATAAGAACGATCGCAAAAAATTAAATTGTAAATCAGCCGAGCTTGACATCAGTCAGATTTAGAGTCAAGAAAAGCGAGGAAGTAAGTCACTTGTTTTAAGTGAATATTCCAAAATAAATAAACAACAATTAAGAGCTAAGCATACAAAGTGTTTGAAAAATATTGTACTCTTTTCTAATTAGGTTTGAAAAATACATTAAATTACATCTACGTTGAATAAGGCATTTTCAATTCAATTGACTCATAAATTTATCTGGGATTAATTAACTTGAAAATATATAAGATGTATGCATTTCTTTACTGTCTAAAATGTAAGAGAAGATGAGTTTTTTAGCTTTGTAATAAGACTTTTAAGAAATCAGCATTTTATTACAAAACTTAAACATGCGCGATCATTTATTTATATATTTTTGGAATTGTTGCTTCTACCTTTGGCCCCAGATAAAATCATGGATCATTTAAAGCTGATGCTAGTCTCACTGTTATGCTGTTTCACGCCAATCTCCATGGGTAAGGATTCTCTTTAATTTAAAATCTTCATGCAATTTATTAGTCTAAAACTCCTTTTAACTTTATACTGAATATTGACTAAAGATTGTGTGAGGTCGTTTTAAAAGAATAACTTGCAATGTTTTACTTAATGTGAATTGTTATAAGGGAATTTTAACGAAAAATTATAATTTGCAGATGATATTTACCTGAAATTATATTTATGAAGCGCACATTTTTTTTAATAAATATTTTAAGAAGCTAATTGTGTAAAATTCGAAATGTAAACTTTAAAAAAATATATATTAAAATCATTAAACTTTAAACAATCTTTAACGTTAATTTTCTATGAATCTCTCGAAAAATTCCTAGTTAACCCTGTAAGATCTAAATATTTATTAGCATATATGCAACTGATTTCTTTGATCTCATTTATAAACATTTAGAAAATTATCAAGCCACAAAACGAGTTTTTCTGGTAAACTTTATTAACTTATGTTAGTGGGTGTTTTTTTTCCTTTCCAGCTGCACAAATTCATCTGACAGCCAATCCTCCAGTACTGACAGTTTATCCCCGCTCAAAATCATTTGTCCTCAGCTGTTCCCTCGAGGTAATTCTAAGACTTGTATCGGCAATAGCAATGGCTTAGGTTTGGTGTGGGCCGGTAGAGGCTTTGAAATTTTTTCTCGACTCTGACTTTTGTTTTTACCGGGAACTTATGGGTTAAGACAGTACATGAGTAGAGTTAGTTTTCCAATATTTTCCTATTATTTATAGTTTTTTTTAATTGAAATGTGTTTATCAATAGGAAAAACAAGAGACTAACCCTCCCATTCAAACGATTGTTTCTATCAATCTTGTAAAAAGTAAGTATAAAGTATAAATGAGATGAAAGTTTACCTTCTTTCACTAGCAATAAAAATTAGTGTCTATGTTTTTATGTTACCAAAAGAAACAAGAGGTATAACCTTAGTTTGTGACGAAAAATGGTTAAACCTTCAGGAGAAATTCAGCACAAAATATTCAGAGATGTCGTAGGATATTGTACTCAAAACATGTCACAAATGGCAAGTGCTTGGTAAGGGAACGTCAAACATTATGACCAAATAAGAGTAATTTGTTAAGGTTTATGGTAGTACTGAAAAACATGATACTTGGAATGGGTTTCTAGTGAAACTAGAAAAACCAACACTTTACCAACATTTAAAACTCTAATTAAAATGAAATACTAGACATAAAAGTTGTATAGGCGTAGGACGCATTAATCTGCTTTATAGAGGGCGCGTGCTTAATAGATAAAATAAGATAAGATGAGGAGTACGGTGCGGCCAGGGGTGACGATGCGGAACAGATTACCTATAATAATAAGACTGTGTTCAACGGGATGCTTATTTCTGAAATGTCAATGGTGACAAATGGTCTAAAGTACTCTAAAGCTTCCAGCCATTCCAGATATTTTGCTGTCCAGTATTTGACAGCAAAGTTTAACTGTAATAGGTCTCATACATTTATATTATTAATTTATTCATATCCATGTTAATTCGTTATCTTATAGTATTTATTTCAAACTTAAGAATTTGTTTATAATTTGGAATCTCCCTTGGAATACTGCAGCGCAATTTATTATGTTGGTTTTTTAATCTATCTGTCAGCAATATGAGAAATGAGAAAAACCTTTAACACAAAGTGTTACAATCCATTACTTCACTGGTTCAAATGTTAGGTTGTCATGAAAATAAGGGTTAATTTAGCAACATAAGTCTTTCAATCAATTAAACAACCACGTTAAAAAAAAGACTCATTTGATATTAATCAATATAATTTGCAATGTCTGTCCGTGACGCTACTAATTTTAGAAAGCAGGGAAAACCAAATTACTGCACCAATGCATCAAAAGGTGTGCAAATTAAAGATGCGATGTAAAAAAAATATTATATGACGTCATTGTTTTCGCTCATACATGTATTTTAATTTTGGAAAAGGGAACAATGTAAAAAGAGGATTTGATGAGGGTTAATTATAAAATCAAAAAACAAAGGGGGCGCCGTAGCGCCCTACAACCCCTATTACAAAATACTTTGTGTACATTTCAGAAAGTTTAATATTTCGTATTTATCAAACAAGGACAAGTTAGTTGGGTTTTTGAAAAGGTCGGCGCCGTAGGCGCCCTAAAAAAGTGCATTTTTTATTTTAAAAAAATAGATTTCAGCTGAAAACTTCCGTCATTTTTGAGGGGAGATACGCTAGTGTTCAATATAATACGCAACACACAACAAACATTTACAGACTGAAACCGACTGATCTCCTCTGACTTTAAAACCTGGGGAAACGAGGGACATCGATGGCTGGCGTGAAGTCAAGTGGCACGTGGAAGGCGAACAATAACACACGGTGTCATTGAATTACATAGAGTTATATAGAAGTAAACTAAAAATCCATAAATTTAATTACGGTACATTCGATCGATCTGAAATTTTGATACGATGCATTGTTAGGTAACACAAGTTTATGTGCAAAATTTTAGCTAGATGGCATCACGGGAAGTGTGTCATTTTTTACTTTTGTTTTTTCATCTGCCCGACGACGAATGTCAGACAAGATTACGAAGTTAATCTAAGGGATTTAACAAGTGACAGTTGTTGCGAACGTTAAAACATTAACCCAAAAATTTTAAGTATTTAATTTTAAATAAATGTATAAATTTCTCTCAAACGGAATAAAATAAACAACTCTTCTGTCAGTCAACAGATAATTTAAATCAGACAAACACATTCACAAACGATCATACTATTTTTGAGGCCCCTATCCTATTAACTCGTGAAGGATTCCGTATTCAACTCAGAGCTTTTGTGTTAGTTGATCAAATTCCATATCTCACATTAAATCCAACAATCGATCACAATAAATATCAATAAAACTTAGAGTTCTGAGTGCCCCTGTGTGACTACTTAGTTTGTGAATAAAAAGTTATTTTCTACTTTTTCATGCGAAATTCTACATTCCTCACTGCAGCTGGGCCTCATTCTTTTAAAAAAGTTTTTTTGTTCATTTTATATCCTTTTTAGTGGATTTGAAAAGCATGGTTTTTAAAAGTTGTTACTTTATTTTTTTTTGCAATTTTCCTCAAAGTACTAATTTTTTGTTATTAAATCCCTCATATTAACTTCACCGCCGTCTCTTGGGTTCGCGGTCGGTCGGTCGGGCGGAAAACAAAAGTCGAAATGACACACTTCTCGTGATGCTATAGAGCTAAAATTTTGCACATGGACTCGTGTCACCTAACAATGCATCGTATCAAAATTTCAGATCGATCGAATGTACGTAATTAAATTAATCCATTTTTAGTTTATCTCTTTATAACTATATGTAGCGGCCTGCTTTGTTTAATTCACGTGTCACGCTGAGTTACGTCCAGCCATCCGTGACCACACCGTTTAACAGCAATGGGAGATCAGTCGATTTCAGCCTGTAAATGTTTGTCGCGTTTGAACATAATCAATACTTTTAGTTATGTCTCATATATAAGGGATTTTTAGTCAAAACTTTGTTTTTGCGATGTTCTTTAATTTTAAATAGTGTTTTTACATTTTAACATATTTTATTATTTTGGAAAAAACAAATTATTTTGTATAAATGCATCCCATTTGAATACTGCACTTATTCTTTAATATATGGTTATGTGTTTTTAATTTTTCATGTATTTGCTCTAATTCTCTCTTTCTTTAACTTTAAAGCTTCTAAATTTCTGCATGATCATTAATAAGTGCCATACAGCTTTTGCTTTCATTTTCAATGTCTCTCAGTTTAATTGATGTCACATAAATAGTACAAAAAAAATTTTTTTACACCATTACTGAGAAACATTGCTGTGCTGACTAAATTCCGCGATCAGCAGGTGCCTATCTTGAGCGGCGGCCAGTAATTCATTCAACCTCAGCCCTGTCCAATCTTGTATAGTGTCAAGTGACCTTTTCGCCGGCTCTCTTCTACAGTGCCTTGAATGGTGATTTTTGTTAGGCTATCATGAAGAAGCACACGACCGAACCATTCAAACTTGGGTCTTATAATTGTCACTATAATTGTTACTTGTTGGCCCGCAATGGAGGTTATTCTGTCCCAGACATACTCATTGGTCTCGTGTTCTAAATAAGAAAACTGAGGAATTTTTCTCATGAATTTGTTTTAAATGCCTGCAGCTTGCTTTCAGTGTTTGTATAATCATTGTGTATATTACTTCATATAGTCACAGCTGTCATATAAATAATTCAACACAAGAGTAAACTAATAATACTTGTATAAAATCAAATTGTACAACAGAATCATAAAACATAGTTATCAAAATACATCTTCAGTATTGAATTGTACTCTCTTTACTCTTAAGGCAGTATAGGCTCTCTTTACACAAAAGCTATATATAAAAAGAGTGGGGCAACATCAACCACTTAACTCCTGTCAGTTTACACAGTCAGGGCCGACCTAAGGGAATTGAAGGCCTAGGCGAAGTGAATTTGGTGGCTCTAAATGTAATAGAAATATACAACATAATTATGGAAAGATTCTTGTGCGAGGCCCCCGCTAAAGATGAGACTAATCGGAGGCCCTAGGTGGCTGCCTAGTTTGCCTATGCCTAAAGCCGGCCCTGACACAGTGAACACATTTCGAAACATTTGAAAACAGTTAACACATTCAGACAACAGTGATTATCATACCCTAGACAGTGGAGATGTAAACATGAGTTCCATCCTAAGATTTGTTGGTTGTCTGTGTTTCCACACAGACTCTAGTTTTTCTGAAAGCGTATTAACATACATGAGAATATTTTAACATATCAACAGTATTTTGGTTGCCACTTTTAATTTTAAGACAGAGGTAACTTGCACAAATAGTTTTTAGATCTATTAAATCTATGACGAACATTGCTGCTCATTCGCCTGAAATTACACCACTTGTTGCACAGGCCTCGTGTTGGAGTGCTTAAATAGTTAGTCTGTTCAATTGTGAAGATCCATAAATTGTGACATTGATCCCATTGCGTAATAAAATCATCTATTTATAGAAGCTACTACGAAAGTGATATGAAATTTTTAACGTGATACATGTATATAGTATAATCAATATATCGTATGTATATATATATGTATATATATATATTTCAATATACATAATTCCCGTTGTCTGTATGTATGGATGTAATTATAATGCTGTTAGGTGGCGCTGCGAAATTTGTAATGCTGTTAGGTGGCGCTGCGAAATTTGTAATGCTGTTAGGTGGCACTGCGATCGATTTTGTGTAAAAATATTATATGACGTCATTGTTTTAGCTTATATTTTAATTTTTGAAAAGGGAACGATGTGAAAATAGGATTTGAGGATTTATAATTCTTATGAAATATTGTGTGTACATTTCAGCAAGTTTAATATTTCGTATTTATCAAACACAGATAAGTTACTTATGTTAATTATGTATATTGATTCCCGTTGTCTGTATGGATGTAAGTTAGGTGGCGCTGCGATCGATTTTGTATAAAAATATTATATGACGTCATTGTTTTAGCTTATATTTTAATTTTTGATAAGGGAACGATGTAAAAATAGGATCTGAGGATTTATAATTATTATGAAATACTTTGTGTATATTTCAGCAAGTTTAATATTTCGTATTTATCAAACAAGGATAAGTTACTTATGTTAATTATGTATATTGATTCCCGTTATCTGTATGGATGTAAGTGCTGTTATGTGGCGCTTCAATCGATTTTGTTTTTATATCTCTTTTCAACATCTTCTCTCTTTCTTTCTATCACATCTTGATTTCAAATTTTAAAAAACCGTTACGGTTGAAAGTATGTTTTGCTTGAATAATTTAATATAAGTCTCAAAAAAAAGCTTATGTATTTACAAGAAACCTTGTTATTAAAGAAATTTTGAACTAAATAAATAATTATTCCTTTTTTTAATCTATTGGTTTTTTTTAATTATCTTAAACAAATATTAATGTTTACAGCAGTAATTTTATATTGAACTCAAACCAAAAAAGATTCCGTAATTTTTGACGGGTTATCTCTAGTATATATATTTTTTTTATGTATGTTCTTTCGTTCGTAACGCTATGTAATCAGGCAATAAAAGATATTAGAACGCTCGAAAAGAGTTATTTTTGGTGCAGTAATTTTTTTTCAAGGCGTTTTTTTAAGCGGTGTGCAAATATCGTTACGAACGAACGAACATACATAGCAAATTATATATGTACTAGCGTATTACCCGTCAAAAATTACGGATGTTTTCAAAATAAATATATTTCAGCTGTTCCTTTTACCATGTAAATCAGGTGTCGGGAAAACATGGCTCGCGAGCCAGATTTGGCTCTATTGATGGCTGCATCTGGCTCTCAGACGAATTTTTGATTATAAAAAAAAAGTTTATTCGGACTCCTTTGATCTACATATTAACTGCATATAAAAAACAGCAAAACAATGTTATTCAAAATAATTCAGAAACATAATTATTGTACTGTCAATGTTGGAATTACACAAAATGCACTCATTTACTTGAATGGCTCTCTCAAACAAAACGTTTCCCGACCCCTGCTGTAGATGATTACATTATATTTTATTTTGTTTTTTTCCCTTTTGCTTGAGAGCAGTGAAGTAAATAATCAGAAAGTGTAGAGACAAAGCGAGAAAAATTAAATCTCATTTCCATATTGCACAATTTTATGCGGAAGTTTGAAAATAGTTATTTTTGGTGCAATATTTTTTTTCCAGACTTTTTTTTTAGCAGTACGCTTTCTAAAATCTTTTATTACCTGAAGACATAGTGTTACGAATGAACATATATGGCAAATTATATATATATATTGATAGGACCAAATTTTTCTGGATAGTTCCTTTTACCCTGTAGAAGATTTTGTATAGTTTTTGTAATTAAACAATTGTATGCGGTGTATATCTTCCTAATCCAGTCTTTGCTCATGGACAGTTGTATGTTGCTTTAACACGAGGAAGAAACCAACGGAAATCTTAGAGTATTTATTAAAAATACATTCCTTCAAGGAGATTTACTTCATAATGCGAGAATATATACAAAAATGTTGTCATTAAGGAATTATTGAATTTAAATAAATGAAAGTTCTGTATTACGTTCTTTTTATTATGATGTGTAATTTTTCAAATGTAATTGATTTCAGCTGAAATATTTTTATTTTGAAAAATTCCGTCATTATTGATGGGTAATACACTGGTGTTATATATATTATACATTATATTTTATTGCAATGGATTATTTTTCTAACGCTATCATTTTTGTAGATTTGGTGTAGAGATTATGTGCGTTTTCTCAAGGCGAAGCTAATAGAATGCGCTTCATGCTTCGCACGTATTCTCTAATGTAACCAAAAAAATATTTTAAAAACGTAAAAAAACCCAAGTTTTTTACTATAAATCCTTTATGTACGAGACATAACTAAAAGAATGTTCATTATAATATACAGCGCAAGACCATTCAAAAATACAAAATTGTAGTTATGTGTCGTAAAACATATTTAATATAATGCGCACCGATCAGGAATATGTTTATAAAAAGTATTGTCAATAAAATACGCACCTTATTGCGCAACAGGAAAGGTTGTTCAATATAATAGGAACCACGACACTATAGCAAAATAAAATTAACATGTTACATAGAGATAAATAAAGATAATCTAAAAATTATTTTATTTAATTACTTTACATTCGATTTATCTGATATTTTGATACATCATTTTTATCATCGGCACGAGTCTGCCTGCACAATTTCAGCCCGCTAGCTTACGAGGAAGTGGGTTAACAATCAATCCAATTTTTTGTTCGGCACCGCCTGCCTCATGCAGACACCACGAGTTAATATAAAGGATTTTTTTTAATGAAAATGTTCATTATCCAGTACCTTCGATAATGTTCAGTATAAATAAGCGTTAAACATGTGTTTTAAAAAAAAGCTGTCCTGTATAATATATTGTTGAGGACTTTCACGTATTTTCTCTTTCTTGATACTACTATAGACATGAAGACCTGCTTTTTACACATTTCTATTTTCAATTTCATATATTAAATTGAGTTATATTCGTTTCAAGTTAGCCTTACCACTGGACACATAACAATCGGCATAGCAATAACCCAATGATAAATCCCCAGCTAGTTTTTTGTTTGAAGATTTGTATGTTGACTAACGAAATTATAAAATTAAAATGGATTTGTGTGTTAATTTCACTGGTTGCAAATGCGCTATTTTAAACTTTAAATTTAATTATTTTTATATTTTTCATTTCGCCATTACTCCTTTAAAAAAAATGATGCTTTTACATATAAAATGGATTTAATATCATAAGAACAACATAACAAAATTTAGTCATCTATATTTATATCTTCAATTGTAGACAGAGATTTGAACATCTTGGCGTCCATCGCTGCTGACAATCGTCCTATCAACTACAATGGTACAGACGGGCATTCCGTTGCTGGTAGTATCAATCAAAACGTTGCCACCGATTATCTACAAGTGACTTGGATCGAACCAAAGATCAATGATGCACATCAATATACGTGTCTTATAGAAGCCTTGGATTTACTTGGTCATATTGTAAGGTTTGAGACCACTGTCAGTGTTCCAGTTCAACTGCCAAGCGTTGTGGATTTGTTAAATTACACTGAAAAACTTGAAGCGCTTGTTAACTCCTTAACGCCACAGTTTGAAGCGCTTGTTAACTCCTTAACGCCACAGTTTGAAGCGCGTGTTAACTCTTTAATGCACCAGTTTGAAGCGCTTGTCAACCCTTTAAAGCCACATTCTGAAGAAGGTGAAATTTATTGTCCGCATTCAAATTCCTACACACATCTACAGAGATATGTAAACGATCCTTCAGAGCGTAGATATACAGTGTCCATAACGTTTAAGAACCCCTATTCAAAAATACCAGTTGTTATTATTAGCCCCACTTTAATTGACTTCGATAAGTCAGTGAATCAAAGGTATTACGTTGCTATAGAAAACCTTACACAACGTGGGTTTCAAATAGTCTGTGATACATGGATGGATACAATCGTCTATGAATTAAAAGTTCGCTGGGTAGCAATGAATGAATAATGGAACTTCATATTTTTTGTATTAATTAACAATTTAAAAATATATAAATGTACACAATTTTTCTCTAAATTCATATATATATATATATATATATTCTCTTGATGTACATGTCCTTGCAAAATATAAATAATTTTTACCCACACCAGTTATCGAGTCTATTATTAGTGATTAATGGGATTTTACCCGCTAATGATATTTCTATTTAGTTTAGCGAACACTCCGAGCAAATTATGCCATTATATTGAACTATTGAATACGTTCTTGTTCATGTTATATCTGTGAAGCATTGACGGTTGGGTAGGCTCGTGTAAGTAGTTGAACGATAGGACATAGGAGTAGGATGAGAAGGATGTAGATTGAGAGAGATATTAAACTTACTATTATTTTTTGAAGTGAATTGTGTTGAGTTTCTACATGTTTTTTCGCGATTGTGGACTGATCAATTTAAATATACCGGACCGTAACACGCCATGGCGAATCTGATCATAGTTTTTCTTATCTTATCTTATCTTTACAGACGCTCCTTCTATGCAGAAGATAATTGCGTCCACAGACCATGAGAGATGATCTGTTGGCAGCGTTCACAGGGTTACGGCTTTGTGGGTTCCACGCATTACCCAGCCGCCTAACTAGTGTTAGGAAACCATTCGGAGCTGGGTGACTCAGGGACGCCCTAGGCCCCTGGAACAAATCCTTGCCTTGACATGGATTCGAACCCGTGACCATCGGTACGCCAGTCGAGCGCGCTGCCACTCGACCACCGCGTTTTTGATGATGCTCGAGAGTAATATTAATCTTCCAAACAAAAATTAAATCCAATGGTTTGTTCAATCATTCATTTTATTGCTAAAATAATGTAATTTACATTTAATATTATTTTTTTCGAAACAAGTAATGATATATTTGGCATATTTTTTAACAGTGTACATACCGAGCGCAACATGTGTATGTGAGCTTTTGTCTGGCTACAGGCCGTTTATGTAACATTTTTAAAACTTTTTTTTTAAAGCTATTAAAAGTCATGTTAGCTTCTGGAGTAGAGTGAAAAAACAAATTATTATTTTAAAATATTTATATTTTTAAAATTCCTGACTATATCAATATTTTCTGCATTTCTTCCGGAAGAGTGACGAAGGGATTGAAATAGTCACTAATATTGTTTTCAAACCAGTAAATCTTGACCAACGTGCATGTCAAACTTGTAAGATTTAAAAACAGCAAAATACTTAGTAATGGTTCATTGATTGAAGAACTTATTTACGATGCCAAATATGACGTAACAAATTTCCAAGGTAAGTTTCTATATGAAACACCAACATTATATTTGTTAACTCAAAACTAGTGCATTTTTAATGGTCCAAAGGAATCTGAAAAAAAATTGAACGGAATTCGATTCATAATACAAATTCTTATACGACAAAATTGTTTGAACGCTAGGAGCATATACCTAGGCAGGTTAACCCTTGTGGTTAAACTAGAATAAAACAAACTATATCTAGGGTTGTTCTGGACTAGGCAATGTTACAAACCTTGGCCAGATTACACCCCCTAACTTTTCTTTAACGTGTGTATACAATAATAAACAGGTTGATAACTTACTATGTCAGTATATTATTGAGGTTTTTACTGTGGCACATAAGGGAAACTTTTGCAGGCTGTTTTACTTTAAAAGGAACTAAAATTTCCTTTAGTGAAAGAACAACCAAATTGTTATTTTATTTCAAAAGTTATCCTCCAAAGCTCATGTGTTTTTGATCCACTTCATTCTGTCTTACCCTGCCGTCACTCTATTAAAGAAAAAATGCTGCATAACGAACATTTTTAGACACCATAATGTGAGTATAAAATCCTGTTTGAATAGAATATATGTTCTCAATATTTGCTTATCAATTATCACCTTAATCCTTAATTTTTGTTGTGATAAACAGACTTTTCCTCTAAAAGAAATCTTAAGGTGACGAATTTTTATTTCTTTTTACTATTGTATGTCTGAGTTAGTATATACTGGCGTCCTGTCTGACTCACGCATACACTTTTGTTCTGAGTTAGTTGATGAATTGGTAAACTCATGATGTCACTCTCCTTTCTAGAATTCACCAAAACCCACTCGTCCAGATTTTTATCATATCTACAGAAAGTTAAGATAATTTTTAAAGAAATCTAAAAACAGCACACACCAGTAAATCCCTTTATCAAATGGCTCATTTTACCTTATCAATTTTAATGACAAAACGCCATGGTAAAGGTAAAGTCAGGGTAATGTTATATAAATACTCCGCTTGATGTATTCTTGCAGAGTGATCCCACCTTCTCTGGATTCCCCTTCCAACCATTATCTTCTTGAACTTTTGACTTGTTTCTACTGAACCTAAACATTGCTCTCATTTTGAAGGCATTTTTTAAATCTCTAAAGTTAGGTCTTCTAGTTCTTGTAAAGAAACAGGGTCATCGTTGCTACCTTGGTCATTTAAGAAAAAATGAAGTCCTTACAGTTTGGAGATATTTCTGAGAAATATGGGCTTTCTGGAGTATCACATCCTCAAAAGTTGAGGTAGAAGAAAAGCGTGTATGAAAGACAGCAAGGAACTGAATGTCGAGTCTATTATAAGAAATTAATCTGCTTTTAGGTGGAAATGATAATTCTTCTAATTTAAAGCAGATAGCAAAATTATACTTCAAACCTATGCACTCCCTAAACAATTCTAAACCTGGCTCTAACAGTTGTGTTTTTTTTTAATTATTTTTTTTATAAATCAAATGTAGCTATCTGTAATTTTATTTTATTAATTTTTTTTGTCCCATAACCTCGTGGTCGTAGGGGGTTCTAATGTTTCCATTGGAACTTTCTCGGGGCTTGGTAGACTTTGGCGGCGCCCATCTCTCCAGGTCAGGGGAGGACTTTTTGGCGATAGTCATTCATCAACACTTGTATTGTGGCTTTAACGTAGGCTCAATTCCACGCACCACAACTTATGAGGCGAGCGCACTATTGACTTCGCTATCCAGACGTAATTTTATTAAGTACTAGCAAAATACCCGCACAATGCAACGGAAAAATAGGATTTTAGTTAGTGTTGAGAACCCACGTACGAAATTTCTGGAAGATGGGACCATAAGTACAAAGACCTTCTAAATGGTTCAACGAGACGACTGACACTGGCGGTATACCAACGAAATAAGTACATTCGTTGGTGCTGATTAGAGCAGGGAAGCCGCCTAAATAATTTCGTGAAGATGGGGCCATAAATAAGACATTTTAATATGGAGAACGTTTTCCGCCGTTACGTCCTTTACGCGTAGAATTTTGAAATGGAAACTGCTTAATTTTTCGACATCTTAGCCCTATAGTTTCTCAATCTGTTGTATCAAAATCTTATCAAAACAGTTTGATCCAGAATCATACATTGTAGCCAAAACCATCGCTGGAGTGTACTCAAAAACTTTCTAAAGTTTCTTTGTGATCAGTGATTAAAATAATTTTTAAAAAACTGTTTATATAAAAAAAACGACATTAAGGGCTTTAACTTTTTGACAAAGTTTGTCAAGGTAGTGTAATATCAAATTGGTAATAAAAATGACTTTAGGGGCCTCCGGGCAAAACGTTCTAAAATTAAAGTTCAAAAAGCCTGAAAACTTTAATCAGGGTCATCATGGACATATGTGTTATATTTTAAGATTTTTTTTTATTGAATGGGGAATTAAGCTTTAAAATTTTTCAACAATAAAAAAAAAGATGTGGGGCCCCCGGCATCGAAGGAATGGGTGGTAGGAGTTTAGTACCATTTAGAACACTTAAATAGGGGCCATCAAATGTATATATACCACTTTTGATCAAGATCCATCCATTTACCCAGTTGTCACTGTTTAAAATACATTTTATACAAATCATTTTAAGAAAATTACATTTTGGGCCCCAGGCCCCTAATAAGCGGTTGTTTTTTTAATGTATGCCAGAAATATTTTGGGAATGTACTCAACAACCATCTAAAGTTTTAAGGCGGTTGGATGAATAAATTATTTATACATCTGACATAATTAAAAATTATATTAAAGGCCCCCCGGGCCCCATTGGTGTAAGGTGTAAAGCTCAAATGACCTATTGATTTCAATCTGGATCAAGATTGTTATATTGGTCAAATCGTGTAAAAATCGAATGAGGAATAAAGAATTAAATGTTAACGAAAAAATATATATTTTAGGTCCCCAGCCCCAAAGAAATGGACATGAGGAGTTTTTGCCATATAGTATTTTAATGTGGGTTATCAATTTTTTTATATACCAGGTTTGGTCAAGATGCAATCATTTAAACAGCAGCCACAGTTTAAACAAATTTTCATAAAGCTTATATCAGAAAACAACTACATTTTTGGCGGGCCCCTGGCCCCCAATGAGTGGTAATTTTAGCATTCTATTTCGCAAGTTATCATTGTGAGAGTGTACTTAACAATTTCCCAAAATTTCATGCATCTACCTACACGGTAAGTTGGAGAATTAGTGATGAGTCTGTTTTTATATAACTCAATGATGGAAAAAAAACTACATTTGGGCCCCCGTTCCCCAGTGAGTGCTAATCTAAATATTTGTTTGCACCTATTGCCATCGCAAGAGTGTACGCGACAACTTCCCAAAGTTTCATTCTTCTACCTACACGGGAAGTTGGGGAATTAGTGATGAGTCATTGAGTGAGTCAGTCAGGGCTTTGCCTTTAATTAGTATAAATCTCCCTTATGATAATTTCACTTCTAATCAGTAAATCTTTGATCAAATATTCGGATCATGTGTTACATTAAGTTTCAGATAACAGAATTGATTCTAGCATGATGTTGTTGGTTGTTTTTCTTCATTTCCTATAGCACTACCTCCTTTACTTTTAAGAAACGTTATCAGTACGTCCCCATTTTTTATGTCAGTCACACAATTGGATAAGGTTTTTAAAAATGTGTTTTTATAAGTGTCATTGCGTTTTTATCAGTCAGAACTTGAAATCAGTCAGCTTGACATCGTCTAAAGACTAGAGACAGCAAGAAAGGACTTGAAATTTGTTTAACACTGAAGGTTTGAAAAATTCTTTACTGGGTAAAGCAGGTTTTTAATTATTTATTTTTTTATTTATTAATTCATTTTGATATACGTATGTAAATTACAATTATATTTATTTGAAGATTTTAATATTAAGATTTAGATAGAATGCACAAAAAGAAGTATTATTTTATAGGGAATTTAAAATTAAGATAACTTATGAATTTATATATGATGTTAGGATATATATATATATATATTTACTTACCTATATCTTGCATACATACCTACCTACCTATTTGCCTATCTACCTACGTACCTATCTAAACTATCTACCAATCTTTATATATATATATACGAGAGCAATGCCCGTGCGATGCTACGGGTAGGCACAATGAAAATAACTTTATTTGGATTTGAGTTTCACATTCCCCTTAATAATGAGTGTAAACGTATCAGGAAATTAGGGTAGTGATAAATCAAACCCCTTCTTTATAAAAATCACGATATGTGTGTCTAGAAAATAGACAGTATGATGAATTTAAATATTTCCCATCAATTTTGGTATTTCTGCATTAATAACACACGCTTTTCTCGATATACTTTACCAGAATAACAAAGGTCCTTAACAGTTTCAAAAATCTAATGGGCAAGGCTTAAATTTCTTTTTCCATAAATCAAAAAGTTAAAACAATATCTTTGATTCCTTTGGTTCTAGGGAAAAGCTCTTAAAATCACCCACTCCATTTTATAAGCTAAGTATGAAATTAGTTCAAGACGATTAGGATATTTGTTTAACATAGTAACAAAGCAATACATTGGAAGATACTTGTTTCACTTAAATAAAGGATTATTTTTCTTTGTATTTATATTCAAGCCTTTTTTCTTTGTAGCTTTTTTTGCTTATAAAATGACATATAATTTAGGGCTTAATATATAACATATATTATGTAGTCATTTGATTTTAAAACAGAATAGTTTTTAAAAAATCAGTCTGTATACAAAATTTTATCATCGTTGTATAGTATTGCTCAAATAAAATCAAGTTGTTATGTCACAATATCAGTTGCTGATAGTGTATTTTTTGCCAGAACAGGGGTAGGCACAATTAAAAAATAACTTTATTTTGTTTTGGGTCTCAAATTTCCCTTAAAATTGAATGTAAATGCATCATGAAATTAGGGTAGTGATAAATCAAACCACGTCTTATAAAATTCACGATATGTGTGTCGAGAAAATAGAAAGTATGATGAATTTAATATTAACCATCAATTTTGGTATGTCTGCTTTAATAACGCATGCTTTTCTCTATATGATATACTCCTACAGAATATGAAAGGTACTTTAAGAGTTATAAAAATCTAATCAGCAAGGCTCAATTTATTTTCACATGAATAAAAAAAATATATATATATATTTCCATATGATTCCTTTGGTTCTAGGAAAATGCTCTGAAAAACACCAATTCCATTGTATAGTTTAGCATGAAATTAGTTTAAGACGAATTAGTTATTATTTGAGCCAGATAATATTTATTTGAATATGTATGCTTAGTGGAGGGTGGAAATATGGTTTACGGGTGCATGGTTCTTATTTTCTTTTCACACGAATATTAACATAAAAACAATGTTGTTTTTTTTAAATTCCTTTAGAGATTTATTTTCTAATAAATTGCGTCATTTTGAAAGGACTTTCCACTCTTTTCTTCTAGTATTAACAAAGCAATAAGTTGGCAGATACTTGTTCCACTAAAATAAAGGATTACTTTTCGTTGAGCATTTTTTCGTTGTAGCATGTTTTAGCTTATAAAATGACATATTCGGTAATGGTTTTAATATATATCATATATTTGTAGGCATTTGATATTAAATCAGAATAATTTAAAAAGAATTTTTTCAAGAAAGTGTATACAGCTTAATAGAAAACTGCCATTTAGTAAACAACATGATCTGCCTTTGAAATCAGTCTTTATACAAAAATGTATCCTCGTTGCATAATATTGCTCAAATAAAGTCAAGCTGTCTAAATATCAGTTGGTTTTAGTGTATTTTTTCGCTTGAGCACGCACTTTCTGAAGCTAGAACCTATATATGAGTCTTAATACCCGCGATATGTCTTTGCACTAAATATATGTATACCTTAAAGAACCGTACAGTTTATACCCGAAGTGTGTGCCACGCAACTCATTGTTCTAGAAATGTAACTATTTTTTAAATGAATGTTTTAGTTTTGTAAGTTCTTAAATACCTTTCTTAGCAATGATTTTTTATGGGAAAAGCATATTATTTATGTGAATTTTGATGCTTAACTAAAGTGTGCATGGATTTTATTTGTTTTAAAGAAACATTTTGAATCGTGAGGTCTGGGCTTAAAATTTACCCTGCTGATTTAGTTTAATCTATTCAAAAAGTATAAAAACAGTTGCTAAGCTATAGTGTTTATGTCATCCAGGGTTGGGGGATATTATTGACTCTTACCCCACCAATAAATGGTACATTTCAAAAGGTCATAAAGTTGTACTCAATATAAAAATAGCTGTTCCACTTATTAACCACACTCATTAGTCCGTGCATATAACTCCTATATATAATCCATTTTCGTCTATAACAGTACCGATTTTTTTTTCATTCCTTCTATTTCCTTGGGGCAGTTTATGGAGCAATCGTTCCAGAAAAAAAAATCGTGTAAACTATTTAAGCACCGAAGGAAAATAAATATCCCACCTAAGAATCATTGATAAATATAACTTACCTAGCATGTTTGACTTAATTTATGCAAAAAGAATATTAACAGTGGCTAAGCTATAGTGTTTGGTATCTGGTTTCACTCATGTGCTTTCTTTCTCTAATGCATTGAATACATTGTTAGTATTTGATTAGTATTTGATTATTTAGAACTAACTTGTAAAATGTCAATTACAATAAGTATTTAAATTAAACATATAAAAGATATAAAGCAAAGTGGTAAAATGATACTGTGTATTTGATAATAAAGAAAATAATAGAAAATAATAGTATATAAATATTGTTAAAATATTGCGCTAAAAAACAATGACTATGGTTTGTAAACAAAAATGTTAGGTAGATTAACGTTGAACATAAATGTAGACATCTGGAGAAAGACCAAAGCAAATAAATTTTTCGAACGGCTGAATAAAATACATCTCGAAAATACATAAAGGAAACAGTGTAAAGATGTAATTTGCAAACATATATTAATTCTGTAATTTAAAAAAAAATTATACGTATTCTTATTAGAGGCGCAACATTATCAGACATAAAAATAAACCGTTTCATCACATTTAGTTCACAACATAAACACACACACACTCACTTTATTCACACACTTATACACACAAACATAAACACACAAACAGATAGTACCATTAAAAAAATCACACTTCATTGAAATAACCGCGGCTCTTTTTACTTTGTTTCCATTTTACAAATTAATATGAGCTCGAACTATGACGTAAAAGTCACAAATATTTTATGGCGAGAAACGCCGTCTTGTTAATCTAGACACCAAAACTTTTATTATTTTACGTCTTCAATAATTTATTTTATTTTCGGGAGTTACCCCGCATAGCGAGCACCCACACTCAGACGCGCTTAGGCGCAATATATATAGGGATATATATATATATATATATATATAGCTCAAATGTTTGTATGTTTGTATTTTTGTATGTTTGTATGTTTCACTTTTCGACTTTCTGTTAGACAATCACGGAAAAACCAAATGACGGATGGGGACCAAATTTGGCAGGACGGTTCCTTTTACCCTGAAGGTGGTTTTAAGTTAGTTTTTGTAATTGTCCCTTTTGCCCGAATGCCGTAGATTAAATAATCAGAAAATGCAGAGACAAAGAATAAAAAATTTAACCTCATTTCTGTATTGAACAAATTTACGCGGATGTTCAAATGCCGTTCAAAGCGAGTTACTTTTGGTGACGTTTTTTTTCCCCAATGCCAATACTTTATTTTCAGCCGTGCGCATTTGAAAAAATATTATAATGTCTGATTACGGTGCGCACATTTTCGTGTACGCTTCATAACTTGAACTGTGTAGTACAAAGAATTGTCATTTTCTTTACTGTTACTTTCTATATATTAGATAGACACGTAAACATATTTAATTACAACTGTTACACGATGCATTACATTTAATTGTTTACACGTTTAAATTTAATTGCGAATTTGTTTTAATTATTTTCTGTTCCATAACTCGACATGTAATGAAAAACCTATTTATGTAATAATTGTGTCAGTATTTTTTTCAAGGCTTCATTTTTAGCGGTGCACGTTTTAAAATCTTTTATCGCCTGATTACTGTGCGCACATTTTCGTGTACGCATCTTAAATTTAGCTGTGTCCTATTAATATAACATTTATATTTTGTTTGTCTTTTACATAAGCTGTTGTCTTTTACATAACCTATACACTTATACTATTTAAACTTAGGCTACCGGACTTATTAACATAAGTAGATTAAACTAAATAAAGTGATCCTGAAAACGCTTAATTATTTTGTATTGCGAATTGAATATGTTATGTTCATTCCTTTGATGATGGATTAACATAGGCCATTTTTAAAATCGATTATTGTGATGGTTTCACATGTATTTTTAACATAAAATTGATTTGTTTTGTTTTTCTTTTTTAAATTAGGAATATAGCCTAATTTTTATTATTTATCTTTATTATCTTTATCTCATAGACGCTGTTGCAAATATTGTATTAATTACAATTGTGTTACATTGCAGTGTCGTATGTTAAGTCTCTATGTTTAGGTGGATTGTACCTTGCTCTCCGCTACACACAACATACACAAGAGATGACACAAGTCTGTGTAACGATGTAATGTTTATTCTACTATAAACAACTGTACAACTGGCTGTCTTGCCTTGACATAAAATACATCTATATATAACGGCTGTATGCTCAAGCATGCCCTCGGTCCGACCCGACCGCTTCTGGGCGACGTTAAACTCAACTCTGTTTTACTGCAACCCTGCAGCTCCCCGGTCTATCCTGACCGGTCTGACCGCACAACACTGTGCGAACTACACAGCTTTCTGCCACACCCCGCACTCGTCTCGACTACTCTCTTATATACCCCCCAACTGGTCTCAACTGACCCTGGCGTGTCCTCTGGTCATGTCCCTGACATATCCCGTGTGACCAGAAGTTCACTCAGACATCACTAGACATTATTCACGTGATAGGAGTTCATACCCGTCAACAACGCCTTGACCCGACTCCAACACTGGCTCACAACAATCTCACCACAATCATTCGCAGTGATTCTCATACCCTGACATATCCCCCCTCTTCCGTTAGATTCTACTTACGGGTAGAATCTCACAATACAACAAAGTCAGGGCATGGAATCACTGCACATTACAATTACAATAATATAATACATAATGAAATAATATCTTTCAAAATAATTTTATACACAACATTGCATGAAAAAAAAACACTAGTACATACAACACAGAGCATAAATCCACTTGGTCGTACCTTTATACGACTTCACTAACCCGCAACTCGTACGTTATCATTATCCAACAATTGACCATTTTTACGCTAGATTGTTTTATATTTACCAACTGACTCTACTGGTTCCTCCTATAAATGCCTTAAGATATTTATTCCAGGATTAGCTCCAGCATGAGATAATGTTATAGGGATAACTACTTATCCAAACTATAGACATTTCAGCCTGATTGTATTTAACCCATTACAATCAATTATATAACAATCATGTGCATATAGTAGTCATAATCAACCTAATTCATCATAATACTCATAATCATGAACAAAATCATTATCATCATCTCATAATTTCATAAATATATATATATATATATATATAAATAATTACATCTCCTTATAATGAAATTTTGCCCGAGGTCACCCGGAGCCAAAAATTATAATAAAAAACATCAGCACGAAAGTACAACCATCTCATATTTATTTACAACCATCCTTAAGTACTAACTAACATAAGTACATAATCGCTATGAAACCTTACAATCATGTTCATATAATAATAATACTGGCCCGAGGTGACTCAGACCTCAATTTCTACCCAAATTAGTCCCCATGACAAGCAACTCTACTTGTTTTTCGACCTTCGTGACTCGGCCGAATCATAAACCTGTCCTGCGAGTCCTTGTCGGTCATGGTTTGATTTCTGCTCAGTAATTATGATTGCCATTACCATATCTGTCATGATCCTATGATGTTATATCGTAGTTTGTCTGTGTCCACAACCATCTACCCGGCCGCCCTTGTCACAACTTTTAAATTTTTCTTGACCTCTCAATTTCCACTATGTCTCCCCTCTATCCCCTGGTCGCCGTAACTCGACCGAATTTTGATGTAAATATCTAACCAATCAGCTGCCATATCTGCTTATTGCCGAGATAAAAAATCTGCAATAATGTTATCTTCACCTTTAATGTATTCCACGTTGAAATCGTATTCCTGTAACATCAAAGACCACCTGGAAACTCTTGAATTTTCAAATTTAGTCGTGTTCAAATATTTTAACGCTTGGTGGTCACACTGGAGCGTAAATCTTGCCCCCATTAAATAGTAGGATAATTTCTGAATTCCCCATATTATTGCCAAGCATTCCCTCTCTATTGTTGAGTATCTAGTTTCCCTGTCAACCAGTTTACGACTAATATATTTAACCGGGTGGAGCATATTGTCTCTCTTCTGCATCAAACATGCCCCCAATCCCTTCGTTGACGCATCTGTACGAACTATAAAAGGTTCCTTAATGTCGGGCAGAACCAAAATGGGGTTATTTGTTAAATAGTTTTGGATTGTATCCAATGCTTGTTGGCATTCCTTAGTCCAACATATATTATTAGGTTTACCTTTCTTTGTAAGGTCCGTCAATGGGGCTGTTATCGTTGAAAAATTAGGTATAAATTTATTGTAATACGCTATTAGGCCAACTAGTCCCCTTACTTGTCTCTTATTTTTGGGTCGTTCTATTTCCAACACTTTGTTTATATTGTTCATGTCTGGTTTTAAGATGCCTGCTCCAATTCTATGTCCCAGAAATTCGATTGATTCTTTACCTATTTCTAACTTAGATGGTTTAATGGTGAACCCTGCCTTTTTCAAAATCTCTAAAACCTCTCGAGTAACTCGTATATGTGACTCCCAGTCGTCTGTGTATACACAGATATCGTCAAAATAAGTAACTACCTCTTTTACTCCTTTGAATAATTTCTTAACAATTTTATTGAACGTTGCCGGTGCGGTTGCCAATCCGAATGGCATAAAGTTATATTGATATGCCCCGTCTGGGCCTTGAAAAGCTGTGTATTCTTTGCTTTTCTCCTCAAGAGGTATTTGCCAATATCCCTTTGTTAAGTCTAGTTTCGTAAAGTATTTGGCTTTATTCATGTGTTCTAGAAGTTTATCCTGGTTAGGTATAACTTCTGCTACTTTTTTTGTAATTGCGTTCAATTTTCTATAATCCACGCAAGTCCGAATCGATCCATCTTTTTTCTTAATTAAAACTAAGGGAGAGCAATATGGTGACTGTGATTCCTCGATTATACCTAGTTCTAACATCATACTAATCTCTTCTTTTAGACTTTGAATCATATGTATAGGTATTGCATAAGGTTTTACGTTAATGGGCTTAGAGTCTAATAATTCTATTTTGTGCGTACCCGCCGATGTTTTCCCTGGGATATCTGAAATGATTTCTTTGTACTCTTGCACCATATCGTCAACTTGTCTTTTCTGTTTCTCCGTTAGTTCCTTATTAATGTCAATGCCTGAATTAACCTTGACGTTGATTAACGGAATTTGCTTAATGTCTTCACTATTTACATCTTCCTCTTCTTCTTCGGCTATCACTGTGGCACTGGCACCATTAATTGTCTTTTCATTTTTCTCTGCTGCCGATAAGTTCGCATCTGTGTTATCCATGTTATTTTCGACAAATTTTGTTAATCTGTTGAGGTGATAAACTATACGCTTATGTCCCTTCGCAATCTCTACATTAAATTTCGATAATTTTCTCGTGACGGTGAATGGACCTTCTGAATACAGAGCGAGTTTATTTCCTTTTTTAGGTTTCAACACGAGCACTTTGTCACCAATTTGTATATCTTTCTCTCTAGCCCTTTGATCATAATATTGTTTATATTTATTTGCCTTTCCTTTCGTGATTGCCTCTGTTTTATATAACCCTGATTTTATTCTGTTTTTGAGGTCTATTATATATTCATATGTTGTTTTACCTTCCTCTGTCGTATTTTCATTTGTTAGTATTTTCCTTAAAATTGACATTGGTCCTCTCACTTTCCGCCCGAAGAGGAGTTCATAAGGAGACATTGCCGTTGTCTCGTTCGGAACTTCCCGATATGCAAACAAAATTGCCGGCAAAAATCTATCCCAATTGTTGGGTTCCTCATCTGCCACTTTTCTTAACATGCTTTTTAAGGTGCCATTTAATCTTTCCACCATCCCGTTAGACTGTGGGTGGTAAATAGAAGAGTGACTGGATTTTATGTTAAACAATTCACACACCTGTTTGTACATATCGGAGGAGAACTGGGGCCCGTTATCTGACAAGATCTCTTCCGGGAATCCCATTCTAGAGAATATTGTTAATAGGGCCTCATAAACGTCTTGTGTTGTTATATTTTTTAGTGCAATAGCTTCAGGCCAACGAGTAGCCATATCTACCAACGTAAGGATATATCTATTCTTATTATCACTTAATTGTAATGGCCCTACGATATCAATAGCAACCTTCTGAAATGGTGTTCCGATCACTTCCATTTGACCTAACTCTATGGGTTTTATGCTCCCCGGTGGACGTGCTTTTTGGCAAATAGGGCAAGACTTAATGAATTCCTTGATATCTATGCTCATACGTGGCCAGAAATACTGAGAAAAAATTCTGTATTTGGTTCTTCTGACTGACATGTGTCCGGCTAATGCTGTTGTATGAGCCGTTTCTAAGACTAATCGTCGGTATGGTTTCGGAATCACCAACTTTTTTTCAACACTGTTATCTATTTTAGAAATAAATATCCTGTATAGTATATTATTGTTTATTTCAAACGTTATTATTCCTTGTTTGGTGTTTTCCACCCTCTGACTTTTAGCTTTTTGCCATAGTTTATTTAATCCACCATCCTTTGCCTGCTCCTCAGCTAAATTGATGTGTTCAAATATTTTTTGAATTGTACTAATCACAGTTTTCATTTGTGGTCCTCCCCCTTTATCTCGTTTATTCTGGGCCCTGGTAACTACGTTACCGTGATGGAATGGTGTGTCCTCGTCTGATCTAACATTTCCTAAAATCACATCTGTTACCGGATCTTCAAAAAGGGCGGACAAAAATCTACCGCAGAGGTAAGGGGTTTTAATGTCTACTATAGCAGTTTCAAACGTTTTTATTGTCCCATCGATAAGTTTAACTGTAAAGGTCTGATCAGTCATGTATTTTTTTTGGTATTAAACTCTTTCTGCACCCTACGATTGTACAGCCGGTGTCTCTAAGAAGAGAAGCTTCCTTCCCTAACAACAAGCATTTTTCGACATTTAACCTACCCGTGGACTTTCTAAAAATATCGCTCATACTTCCCCCCCATTGTGTATTGCGAAACTGCCCCCTTTTTCTAGGTTTATACCCCTGCCACTGTATAGTACGGCCCTGTTTGCAATCTTTGCTTAGTCACCTATCCTGGCTGTACCATGGATACTTATTTCCATAGCTATATTTCTGGTCTGAGCTTTTATACTGATTTCCCTTCGCATTTGCAGGCATCCTATTATTGGCCCATTTCTGTCGACAGTTGGCCATTATGTGACCCCTCTGACCACAGTTAAAGCATGTACCCATTACTCGGCCCTCCGTCGAGCGACTTCTAGACTTGCCTCCATATTCACCCCTATATTCCGCCACACCCCCTACCAGTGGCTGTGTATTGACTTTCCGACTTAATTGTCCTTGTCCTGCCGACTTTATATGGTCAATTTGTGTCAGTACGTCCTCACATTTGGGGGCATTATTCATTAGGATGCATTTAATAGCCTCTTCATTCATGTTCAATAATAACTTGTTTCTACATAATAAATCCCTCAACCCCTCAAATGTTCTCTCTGCTTTTGTACTGGCCACCCAATTGTCTAAACTTCTAACCAATTTTGAGTGAAATAATCTAAAATTATTACTCTCCGGTGCTAGACTATTCCACGCTTCCCTGTACTTCTCCCCATTAAATCCTGCATGTTGCAAAAGGAGTCGCTTGACAGTGTCATAATCATGCAGTTTTGTCCTAACGTCTTCCGTCATTAAGAATGATTGTAACTCAACCGTTAGCCTTACTTGTAGCTCTATCAGCCATTGACTTTTTGGCACTTTCGCCTGAGCCACTACATGTTCGAATGTCGCCACATATTCGTCGAGTTCTTGGGACCCGTCGAATTTTTGCAAATTTTTTAATATTTGTCGAAGGTCTTTGTTTTCTCTCGAGTGGCCTGTCATGTCCAGTTCAGTTACGTCTTTCCTTTTAATTTCTGCCAATTTCAATTCGTGCTCCATTTCTTTCTGTCTCTGTTTCTCGTCATACTCTCTCTGTTCCTTTACCTTTTGTTCGTCTTTCTGTCTCTGTCTGTCGTCATAATCTCTCTGTTCCCTTAACCTTTCCTGTGTTTGAAAATCTTTCCATTGCTCTCTCACATATCCGTCTAGTTCCTCCCCTCTGAGTGCGAGTTTTTCCCCTTGTTTTTTAAACGACTCTAATTTCTCGTCCATGTTTATACCCTTACTACTGCTTCTAGTTTCCATTCTACTTCTACGATAACTTACAACTTACTTATAATCTAGCTTCCCTTATTGTCCGTTTATATCTGACAGGTATGCTATATCTATATATATTATCTAACAGATCAATCTTGCTATAGCACACTTCCCCAATTTAACACTATTTTATAAGTAATTAAGTACGTACTTACTGTGGGTTATATTTCAGACATAATATCCATATACAATGAAAGTCCCATTACACAATAAATATCCATTCGTAAGAAGTTCACAAAGTCACACTTTTTGCAGTTTCCTTGTCACTTAGTAATGTTTTTCTCCACCTTGAATATCTTCTCGAACTTGTCCCGATTTGAACTGTGGTGCTGTGGGTCGTCTCGGCTCCTCAGGGTCCCACTGTAGCTGGGGCGGGATGGTTGGTTCTGCAACTTGACCTCCCGGTACAGTTTGTAATCGTCTTCTCTCGTAGTTGGCACCGTCTGGTTCCGACGTCGTTGTTTTGCTGGTTCTGGTTCGAGGTATCTCTTGTAGTTGGTCTTCTGGCTGGTAATGTTCCGTACTGGGACTTGCTAGGCCTCGTCTATCAGAAAATCCGCTGATACGTTGATCGTTGCCCTGTCTGCCCGTGTTCGTCGCTGGTTGATCGTCGTTGTGCTGTTGTAAGACGTATGCCCTACGATGGATACAGTAGTCTGTATCAGAGGCGCTGTACTGAAAAGTACAGGCGCACATACCGCTGTGCTGATGTGGTTCCGTCCCATCTCTCGTAGTGTTTGGCGGTGCTAGGCAATCCAGAGACAATTCGGGCCCCCATGTTAAGTCTCTATGTTTAGGTGGATTGTACCTTGCTCTCCGCTACACACAACATACACAAGAGATGACACAAGTCTGTGTAACGATGTAATGTTTATTCTACTATAAACAACTGTACAACTGGCTGTCTTGCCTTGACATAAAATACATCTATATATAACGGCTGTATGCTCAAGCATGCCCTCGGTCCGACCCGACCGCTTCTGGGCGACGTTAAACTCAACTCTGTTTTACTGCAACCCTGCAGCTCCCCGGTCTATCCTGACCGGTCTGACCGCACAACACTGTGCGAACTACACAGCTTTCTGCCACACCCCGCACTCGTCTCGACTACTCTCTTATATACCCCCCAACTGGTCTCAACTGACCCTGGCGTGTCCTCTGGTCATGTCCCTGACATATCGCGTGTGACCAGAAGTTCACTCAGACATCACTAGACATTATTCACGTGATAGGAGTTCATACCCGTCAACAACGCCTTGACCCGACTCCAACACTGGCTCACAACAATCTCACCACAATCATTCGCAGTGATTCTCATACCCTGACATCGTAAATATATAAGAGCTTTTTTAGTGACGACAGTGGCAGAGATCTTTTGGAAAAATGTCAACAAAGCAGTGGCCTTTTTTTAATGGATACAAACAAACAAACATAAAAATATCAACTGAGCTTTATATATTACATATGCGTTTAAATTATTTTATCTCAATTATTTTCACGATGCATTGTATTAATATTTTACATGCAATGAATAAAATTGGGATTTTTAAAAATGTAATTCATAACTCGACATTTAAATAAAAACCATAGATGTAGCGAGTTTATTTTATGTTGAAAGTGATGGCCTATGTCAAATAAACGTACACTTTAAAACTGTTTACTTAAGCTTTATATACACTATCTATATATATAAAAATCAAAGTATGTATGTATGTATGCATGTCTGTTATAGCTGACTAAACCATTCATCCGATCGCCATGAAACTTTTGGAGACTTTTGAGTACGCTCCAGGGATGGAAATAGGCTACTTTTTTCAAAATTTAACACTTATGGGGCGCCGGGGGCCCATAATGAGTTTTTTTCTTATATGAGCTATATAAAAATTAGTTTAGGGCTTAGCTGCTTGGAAAATGAATGAATCTTGACCAAACTTGGTACATAACAACTTGATAACCTATATTAAAGTATCATATGGCATTGAACTCCTAATGTCCGTTCCTTCGGGGCCGGGGGCCCAAAATCTTTATTTTTGTAAGCGTTAAATACTTTATTCCAGTTAGCTGACTATACCATTCATTCGGTTGCCATGAAACTTTTGGAGACTTTTGAGTACGCTCCCGGGATGGAAATAGGCTACTTTTTTTCAAAATTTAACACTCATGGGGCGCCGGGGGCCCATAATGAGAATTGTTTCTTATATGTGCTATATAAAAATTAGTTTAGGTCTTAGCTGCTTGGAAAATGAATGGATCTAGACCAAACTTGGTACATAACAACTTGATAGTCTATATTAAAGTATCATATGACATTGAACTCCTAATGTCCGTTCCTTCGGGGGGCCCATAATGAGAATTTTTTCTTATATGAGCTATATAAAAATTAGTTTAGGGCTTAGCTGCTTGGAAAATGAATGGATCTTGACCAAACTTGGTACATAACAACTTGATAGTCTATATAAAAGTATCACATGGCATCGAACTCCTAATGTCCGTTCCTTCGGGGCCGGGGGCCCAAAATCTTTATTTTTGTAAGCGTTAAATACTTTATTCCCGTTAGCTGACTAAACCATTCATCCGAGCGCCATGAAACTTTTGGAGACTTTTGAGTACGCTCACGGGATGGAAATATGCTACTTTTTTTCAAAAATTAACACTCATGGGGCGCCGGGGGCAAAATAATGAGAATTTTTTCTTATATGAGCTATATAAAAATTAGTTTAAGGCTTAGCTGCTTGGAAAATGAATGAATCTTGACCAAACTTGGTACATAACAACTTGATAGCCTATATTAAAGTACCATATGGCATTGAACTCCTAATGTCCGTTCCTTCGGGGCCGGGGGCCCAAAATCCTTTTTTTTTGTAAGCGTTAAATACTTTATTCCCGTTATGATTTACACGATCTTGAAAAGCATTGACTAATATATCTATCATGATCCAGATTGAAATGAACATGTATTTTAAAGTTATTCTCTTGCACCGATTGGGCCCCGGGGCCCTTAATGTCGTTTTTGTTAATCTATATATATAAAAATCAATGTATGTCTGTGTGCATGTCCTTTATAGCTGATTAAACCATTCATCCGATCATCATGAAACTTTTGGAGACTGGCAACTTTTTTTCTAAATTTATCACTCATGGGGCGCCGGGGACCCATAATGTCATTTTTTGCTTATATGAGCTATATAAAATTTAGTTTCAGCGCTAGCTACTGTGTAAATTGATTGATCTTAACCAAACTTTGTATATAAAAATTTGATAGCCAATATTAAAACACTAAAGGGAACTGAACTCCTAATAGTCATTCCTTCGGGGCTTGGGGCCCAAAAAATTCTTTTTCTTAAACGTTTAAGATTTTATTCACCATTCAATTATTAACAATATTGACAACTAATGACACATGTATCCATTATTATACAGATTGAAATGAACAATTTTTTTTGAAATTTATATCTTGCACTGGGGCCCTTAATGTCGTTTTTTGCTTATATGAGGTATATAAAAATAAGTTTATGCGTTAGCTACCGAGTAAATGAATGGACCTTAACCAAAATTTGTATACAAAAACTTGGTAGCCAATATTAAAATACTATAGGGCACAGAAATTCAAATTTCCATTCCTTCGGGGCCTGGGGCCCCAAATGTCTTTTCTTCGTATATGTTTGAGATAGTTTTCTTCATTTAATTTTTCACGATCTTAAGGAATATATCTATGAGGAAACTGAATTAAAATGAACAGCATTTTTTAAATTGAAATCTTTCACCGAATGGGCCCAGGGGCCCCTAAATTTCTTTTTTTTTCCCATTATATTAGCTGTATAAAAATTATTATTAGCGTAAAATTCTGAAAAAGTTAATGAGTCTTGACCCATCTTATTATATAAAAACTCGAGGGTCTATATTTTATTACTATAGGGCACTGAACTCGTAATTTTCTTTTCCTTGGGGCAGGGAGCCCAAAATGTATGTTTAATATTTTATCGCAAAGTCAAATTTTACCATTATTGATAAATATAAATAAATTTATGCATTTTGAAATTTATTCAAATGAACATGTGTTTCGCACTTTATTTCTTGCAATAACTGGACCCTCTATCTCTTACTGTCGTTTTTTGCTCATACGAACTATATAAAAATTAGTTTATGCGTTAGCTACTGAGTAAATGATTGGATCTTAACCAAATTTTGTATAAAAAACTTGGTAGCCCATATTAAAATACTCAAGGTTTTTGAACTTCTAATGACATTTTCTTCGGTGACGGAGGGCCCCAAATGTCTTTTTTCATATATGTTTAAGATATTTTTGCCATTCACTTTTTAACGATCTTGATAAATATATCCATGATGAAACTGAATTGAAATCTAAAGGTTTTTGAAATTGACATCTCGCAGCGATGTCCCGGGGCCCCTTTATGTAGTTTTATTCACTATATTAGCTATATTAAAATTAGTTTAAGCGGTAGATAATGAGAAAATAAATGGATTTTGACTAAAGTTAGTATATAAAAAGTTAAGAACCTATAATATATTACTATAGGGCACTGAACTCCTAATGTCCATTCCCTCGGAGCTGGGGGCCCCAAATGTCATTTTTACTGCACGGTAACAATTTAATTCCCCATTCAATTTTACACGATATTGAGAAATTTAGCTTGAGTACAATGGCAATAAAAATAATTAAATTATCACTCATTTTTTGGCTGGGCCTCTTAATATCGTTTTTCCTTTTGTAAGTTTTTAATTATTAATTTATGTAACAGTTTGCTATTAAACTTGGACTTTTTTTTTCTCACTTCCCCGAAGGTTTATGGCATAATTCTTTTAAAACACACCAATCTTTGGTTTCTTTCAATTTATTCATTTTTAAAGAGATCGTTGCAACGCACGACGGGTCTGCTAGTACATTATAAACTTTCGCTACCGAACGTATTTACAAAAGTTGACTAAATTTAATGAAGTGATCCTGAAAACGCTTAATTAATATGAATTGCGAATTGAATATGTTTTTATGTTCATTCCTTTGTATTCAGAATAGCATAGGCCATTTCTAAAATTGCCTTTTAATCATTTTTAAGATGCGCTTATTAACAGACGGTTGAATCTTTTTTTTTAAATGTATTTTATTTTTCAGATATATAATCTGGTGTGTGTGTGTGCATTGAATATAATTTACAAAATATGATGCCTTATCCGAAATAGGGAACAAAAAAAAAGATTCCTTTTTGAAATTATACACATTGCTTATAAACCGTAAATATAAATCGTAAAATATAGAGACATAAAAATGTTAAATATATTTCCCTGTTTAGACAATTATGAATACGTCAAAATGAAGAGTTATTTTGGTCCAGTACATTTACTTTATAACAAGACTTTTTTTATGCGGCCAGCTTTCTATATGTCTAAATATGGTGTGCGCATTTTTTTATATCATTTTAATACGACCGTTTTTTTTAAAAAATAGTATTTTAGAAAGTACATTTATAATTTTGTTTATTTGCGCTATGAGTCAATTAGCTTTTGCCTTTTAAAGGGATAGTGCCACATGTTCTTTATCTCATAGACGTGGTTACAAATATTATATAACTTACAATTGTGATACGATGCAGTTTCGTAATTATATATTACATTTTTGAGTGACGAGGGTGGTAGAGCTCTTTCGGAAAACATATAAGTTATGTTAATTTTGTACAAGTGGGAATGAAATAGTAAATTTAGTTATTATGGTCGGCAAGAATCATTATTTAATAAGTCATATCTTTTGAATAGTAAGGTTATGTTAAAAGGCACTGCATTAAGTGAAAACAACTCACGCGGTAAAATGGCATATCTCTGTTTCTCATAAGATTTTAACTAAATAGTTGAATCTGAAATTTAACTTGGCAAATAAAAATTGTAATATCCATCACCTAATACTTGGATAAAGGGTCAGCACACTCCCGCTACAAAGTGCGGGTATTTTTCAAGTATATATATATATATATATAAATATTTAAATATGTTTGTGTGTGTATGAATGTCCTTTATAGCTGTCTAAACCATTCACCCGATCGTCATAAAACTTTTCAAGACTGTTGAGTATGCTCCCGGGATGGTAACTATCACTTTTTTTCAAAATTTAACACTCATGGGGCGGCGGGGGCCCATATCGTCATGTTTTGCTTATACGAGCTATATAAAAATTAGTTTAAGCTTTAGCTAATGTGTAAATTATTGGATCTTAACCAAAATGTGTATATGTCAACTTGATAGCCAATATTAAAATACTATAGGGCACTAAACTGCTAATATTCATTCCTTTGGGGCTGGGGGCCCAAAAATTCAAATTTTTCAAGCGCTTAAGATTTTATTCACCATTCAGTCATTAACAATCTTGACAAATTATGACACATGTATCAATTATTATACTAATTGAAATGAACAGATGTTTTGAACTTTATATCTTGCCCAGAATGGGCCCTGTGACCCTTAATGTCGTTTTTATCTTATATGAGCTATATAAAAATAGTTTCTACGTTAGCTACTTAGTAAATGAATAGATCTTCACCAAACTTTGCACACAAAAACTTGGTAGCCTATATTAAAATACTATAGACACTGCACTTCTAATGCCAATATCTTCGTGGCCGGGGCCCCAAATATCTTTTTTCGTATATGTTTAAGATATTTTTCCTATTTACTTTTTAAAGAGCTTGAGAAATATAGCCACAATAAAAATGAACTAAAATGAACAGGTTTTTGAAATTGACCTCTTGCACCGAATGGGCCAGGGCCCCTTAATGCTATTTCCCCCCTATTGTAGGTATATAAAAAGTAGTTTAAGAGTTAGATATTGAGAAAAAAACTGGATTTTGACAAAACTTAGAATATAAAAACTTAAGAGCCTATATTACTATAGGGCACTGAACTCTTAATTTCCATTCCTTCGAAAAAGTCTTTTTACAGAACTTTAATCATTGTATTCCCTATTCAATTTTACACGATATTGAAGAATATATATTGAGTACAATAGATAAAAACAACATTAAGGGCCCCAGGGCCCATTCTGGGCAAGATATAAAGTTCAAAACACCTGTTGATTTCAATTTGTATAATAATGGATACATGTGTCATTATTTGTCAAGATTGTTAATGACTGAATAGTGAATAAAATCTTAAACGTTTAAGAAATGAGTACAATGGCAATAAAAAAAGCTATAATATCACTCATTTTGGGGCCGGGGCCCTTAATATCGTTTCTTCTTTTGTACGCTATTTAATTATTAATTTATTTATCCGTTTGCTATGAAATTTGGATTTTTTTTTCTTTTTTTCACACTTCCACGAAGATTTCTTCAGAATTATTTTTAAACATACCACTCATTGGTTTCTTTAAATTTATTCCTTTTTACTTTGATCGTTGCAACGCACGACGGGTCTACTAGTATATATATATATATATATATATATATATCCTTCTATCTATATATCCATTTATCCTTTTATCTGTCTTTCTATTTTTCTGTCCGTCTATCAAAACCATTTATAAATTAACTATCTATATATTTATAAATACACTAGCTGACCCGCGGCGTAGCATACGCCGCTAATGATTTAGTGACGGGTGAAGACTTCCTGAAAGACACAGTTGGCCAAATGGGGTGGGTTTGGGCAAACGACTGTGAGTGAATGAAAAGAAGGAACTTTTGAGAGAGCAACATACAATTGTCCATGACTGAAAACAGGTTTTGGAAGATACAGGCATATCTTTTTGAACGTTTGGCCCTGTGCTTTATTTATTGTCATGGCAAAGGCTAATCTCACAGGGAATTGTCTGCGCGTAAAGGTAAAAGGCAAATTTGAATATGATGGAGTCAGGGATATACGGGGAATAAGGACAGTTTGTGAGGTAGCAACTGCTATAGTTTTACACTCCAGTACGTTGAGGTGAATGCTGGTAACAGTCAGTCTAGTGCCATTACAGAGACCTCTTGCTGGCATGAGGTTTCTAAGAAGCATGACCACTGAACCAATTTTAATTTTCAGTTTATGCGGAGGCATACCAGTTGGGGTAAGACTGTTCAGAAATTCTTCGGGGAATGAAAGTTGATCTGCGGGTGCATCTGTGACGATGGAGTCAACGCTGGTGAAAGTTACTTCGTCGGTTGGGATACGTTTCAATACTTGTTCATTCAGGTGCAGGGGGTCTTCGTTCATGACACTTAATATAGCTCGCGTACTGAGTTGTTCCGAAGCGACAGTTGAGAAGTCGAGGTCGCCATATAGTTGTTGAACGGGATCAGAATGAACAGGAAAACAATGTGAAGGTAATGTTACAGGAGTTCCATTTGTCCCGTCTCCAACATCGAGAAGCCATTTTGCGAAATGTTGTTCATCAGGAAGAGCTCTCATATTTTTCGTCAGTGTAAGTACATGCATGTGACGCCACAAAGATTGATTGTTAATGCAACTGGCGACAGTGAGTGCTCGGGAGCCACGCATAATAACGGGGAGTATTTGTCGGAAATCTCCACCCAATAGTATTGTTTTCCCTCCAAATGGGTGCGTCTCACCTGTGAGATCACGTAACAACCTGTCAACTGCCTGGAATGCGTATGCATGTGTCATTGGCGCCTCGTCCCATATAATCAATTTGGATTGTAGAATATGTTGCGCGTGTTGCGAGTTAGGTTTGATATTGCATGTTGAAGTAGTAGTGAGCTTCAACGGTATTTTAAACACCAAATGTGCAGTACGTCCACACGGTAGCAATGTTGCTGTTATTTCTGTTGATGCAACGGTAATAGGATTGTCTCCCCTGGCTCTGATTGTATGAATCAGGGTTTTGTAGACAAAGGTTTTTCCTGTTCCTGTGGGACCATCTAAGAAGAAGCAGGTTTGTAGCGGATGGAAGTCGTTGTATGCAGCGTCCAAAACAGTGTCAACAGCGAGCTTTTGTTCTGTGTTGAGTTTGTCGTAGTGTTCCATAGCGTGGGAGGGTTCAGCCTGAGCGTCGAAGACGGAAGATGAATGACACATTGGAAGAATGTCAGTGAGGGGTAGGTGTAATTTGTGCAGTTTAATGCCATGTGGTTGGAGCATGTCATTTATTTCTGCGAGAGCATACATGCAAGCGGTGCGTGTGGAATATGTTCTGAGAAAGTCCTCAGAAAGGGAGAGTTTATGCGTGTCCCAAAGGTGTGGAACGTTATGTGGTTCGCCGAAGACACAGACGAAAACGAAAAGTTGTCGCAAGAACGGTGGCATTCGTATCTGAGATGCCTCTGTAAGAGTATCATGCCATATCTTGTCGTCTTTAAGAAGACCCAATTGTTGGCACGCCTCTTTGAAAGTGTTACATTCCACGCCGTTGACAGTTCGTAGAAGGTTGAAAGTTGTGACGCCTACGGAACGGGTAAGGAGAAGCCTGAGGTAATAACGTTCGGTGTCGTTAATGGCAACAACAGGCATTCTACCGATCACTTTTGTGCCTCCTCTAATTCTCTTTTGCCATTTTCCAGAAGATTGTTGGAATGTGTAATGTTGGAGAACATCAGTGTAATGTAACTCCACAGCTTCAGGATCGGTCTTGTTGAGTTCAAACCAAGCTAAGAGCATGGTGCTTTTGTTGGCCTGTCTTTGTAGCCCTCGTTCTTCGTGACCCTCATGAAAGAAGACGACTTGTTGTTCTGGCAAATGAACTGGTAATCGTGTAATAACGTGCGATTTTTCTGAAAGACTGTACCCGTTCAAACGCCACATAGCCTCAGGAGCACTAACATACCTACCATCAAGGAAAGTTTCTATTTCGTCATGTTGGAAAACACCATCGGCTGGCTCCTTCTGAAGTGCAATGGATGCAGCGTCGTGTCCTTTGTAGACATACTTATATAGATACTTGATACATTGAATGGACGCGCACACTTCAACGTTAATGTGAGCATTGAATTTCTGAGAAAGCCAGGGATTGTAAGGTACTATCCAACGATTATCGATGTCGTATTTGCCAACAATGGCAGTTGTGCCCTGTCTTCGGCGGTATATGGGGTACCCTTATGTGTTTTCTTGTGTCTCGGCGCTGAAGTCCTTTGGGAAATTTTTGGTGCACTTGCCGTCTTTCATGCAAGGTGAGTTGGCATTGAGCGTGCCACACGGACCATGTACCATGCATTTAGTGACAATTTGGAAAAGTCGAGGGTGTATTTCGGGATTTGGAAGCTCAGCGCAGACATATTTGTCTATGTCATCGTTTGTCCTTATTTTGCACTGTGAATCAAGTGTCAGTAACATATGGCAATGAGGCAAGCCTCGTTTTTGGAACTCAATGACGAAAATGTATGCGACTACATTGCCGAAAATATTCCTCTCCAGAATGTCAGTTACGAACCCATGAAGTTTGATTTAAAAGACGCGGGCAACGACATCAGGTCTGTGTTCTGGGCGCTCATGATGGGAAATGGCGTTAGAGATTTCCGGCCAAGCAGGATTGAAGGTGAATGTTAGGAATAAGTCAGGCTTTCCACATTTGCGGACAATTGCCATCGCGTCTTGGTAGTTCTGTTGCATGTACCGTGGACTGCCTTGAAACGTAGAGGGAAGAATGATCAACTGTCCAGGGCGAAGGTTATTGTCTTGTGCTTTCGCAGCGATAGCATCCATCAGTCCCCTGTATTTATCTACGCGCAAATCTTGTTGATGGTAATGTAAGTAATGTAGGTAATGTAAACGTGCGCCTTCTGTTCAGACATATGCGACGACGACATATTGCTGGAAGAGTTTGCCGCTGGAATGCAAGATGCTGAATGCAGATGTCATGGCAAGCCTGTAAGCATAAAATTGGAGTTGTGTGACTCGGGTTCTGTTCGCGGTTTGCTTTTCTTCAACATGGGTCAATTGTATGTGCCAGCCTGGATCTCCGTAAAGGAATAGTAGTGGATAAACCATGGGGTCACAGTTCATATTGAGTACAGAGATACGCTTGCAAGCATCTCCTCTTGGGTATATGCAAATATCGCGTTGTTCAGGAGGTTCCCCGTCTTCCCCTACAAAGATAGCAGCAACATCAGTTTGACAGGATGGCGCGTTATACCTTCTCATATCCAGAGTTGGATTTTCCATGAACACCATTCGTACAGCAGCAACAGGGTTATTATGAGTGATAATTTCGTGCATTTGCATGTAGGATTTAGCGAAGGGGTTAACCTGTCGTAACATTTTGTCTAGTTGCAACAAAACATATCACTGCAAGCACTGTTACAATCGTTTTGCAAACGTTGAGTGGTAGCCTCAGCAGAATCGAAGATATATAGTTGACCGTATCGAGGGGGCGTGTTAGGATTGGTATACAATGGAGAGACTTGATGATAAATTTGACCGTGGATTCGGAAAGCATACGTTCCATGGCCAGGTGGTTCGGCGATGTGGGCGCCCATTGATGCGAAAGCTAAAGCAGACTGAGTTGTATTCCCTGATATGATCACAGAAATCTCGGGACAGCGGATTCTTGCCACTCAAGAGGTTTTGTAATAAAGGAGGAGCTTGGGATAGCGGTGGCAAAGACACTTTGCCGTGACGACAACACTTAGTATAATGTCCGGATTTGTTTACCTCTGATGGCCAATGAAGAGCATTGCAAGAAGTACATAATGAGATAGGTAGTCCAATGTTGTGTTCCTCGATGGGAATGGCAGTGTGTTCTTGAAACGCAGCGGAAAGTTGAATGCGATGAATGTGCATGTTTTATGCGAGAAGATGGCACTGTTTGAAAGAACTTTTGCAATGTACACACTCAAAGAATGTGTCATGGCGGTGTGTTTTTGTATGTTTGTTGAGAAGAGATGATGTTGTGAACGATTGAGTGCTGTATTGACACTGGAAGGATTTCGTCAGGGCATGTGTTTTCAAATGGTTAGTAAGATTTCTGTGTGCGTGAAACTGTTAGTCGCAAATGCTGCAAAGAAATGTTGTTGAATGTGTTTCTACATGTACATGTTTAATTTGTAAGTGCTTCTTGAGAGTGCGAATTGTTTTGAAGCATTGCTGGCAATGGTCACATTGCGTCATTCGTTCAGTGGAGTGTGTTTTTAAATGTGCGTTGAGATATCTCTGGAGTCGGAAGGTTTTGGAACAAATGGTGCATTTAAAGTCCTCTATGGAATGCGTTTGTTCACTGGAGTGTTTTTTTGAATGTGCATTGAGATTATATTTTTGTGTGAACTGTTTAGAGCAAATGTTGCAATGAAATTCTGGCGTTTGTAAATGTTCATCAGTAACAGGAGAGTGGGAAGGTGAAGTCAGATCAGTGTGGAGATCACATGGGTGTTTAATGTTGGTGCACTTGCCGACGTTGTCAACAGATGGCACCAGAAGGTCATCACGTGTGTTTGTGACAGGCAAGAGAACTTCATAATGGCCATGATCCAAAGGACTGCTAAATAGCAGGGATATGGAGAGACGTTGACCCGGATTGTAAACTCGAGGAGGGTCATGCGGACGTTCTCGGAAGTGAATAGTGATAGTAGCGGGAAGTATTTGAGACATCGCCACAATTTCAGCCTCGCCACCATAAACGCCGGAAGTATTCATGTACGCAGCGTATTGTATGACTGTGCTTCCGTGAGTAAGAACAACTGACAGGGCGTCGCCATAGTTATCCCAATATTCGCAAACAAAGCTTACAGCCATCTTGCGAAGTTCGAGAGCGACAGTTTCGTCGATGACATTTTTCCAGAAATATGCGACAGATAGAAATAATCAGTTACCTGATGCAGGAATTTCGACTACACTGAAAGACCCGTTGACTCTACGAAATATATGTGAAGCGGTAGCCATGGTTAGGAAACGAATGGCAATACGAAGGGGAAAAATCAAAACCAAGCTTCTGGGACAAATGAAGAGAACAATGGAAAGGCAACGTGGCTCAGACGACTGTAGAAGATAAAAAAGCGACTGAGGACACATCTTGAGCTTGAGCGACTGAGGTACACACTCCTAAGGGTACACACTATTACGCATGCCTGGAGAGGTGGTGTTTATGTTCGCTAAGAAAGGGGGGGGGAAGAACGGGCAAGAAAAAAAGGGGAGGGGGAGAACGGACACAAACAGTAGCACAAACAAATGGGAACAACGCGAGTGAACGTTTGGGGACCACCGAAGAATGTTTGGTAAGTATTTCGGACATCGCCACAATATATAAAAAAATATTACAGCCATGAAGCCAAGTTGGAGAGCAACAACTTCGTCCATGCACCAAATATGCGACCAATAGAAACAGACATGTACCTGGTTAAGGAATTGATATAACATTGAACTAAGCTTTTTTCCGTGACATGCGAAGCGGTGTTTATGTTTGCTAAGAAAGGGGGGAAAAGAACAGGCATTAGCATTTTTAAAAATAAAAAAAAACATATGTTGCCGCTTGGACTTGAACCTAAGACCTTCAGCATGTCAGGCGGATGTAATAACCAATACACTACGAAATACATACACACTGAGCAGGAACATCAAAAGTGAATGTAAAAAACATTGCTGCTCTCAAGACATGCCCCACTCCACCACTACCTTCGCTTGCCAAACGTTAACTGTGTTTAGTTGACCCGAGCGAGGGTCATTCGTCATGCTCGGTTGCACATATTTTTGCTGCTTACTTGCCTAGCATGGTCCCATGAAGATAATTATATATATAGATGTATGTATATAATTTGTTCCAAAAGATTTATTGAGACGTCATTATTTTCTTAAACCCAGTTAATAAATGTAATTTATTAAATGAGATTTAACGAAATAATTTTGCAACATATTATTGCACTAAAGAAAATTTATGAGCGAACATTCATTTTTTTTATCCAATAGTACTAAATAGTGCCTCTATCGTTGGCACCAGTTGAAATCATGGGTCCTTCAAAGCTGACTCTAGTCTCAATAGTTTGCTGCTTCACATCGATCTGCATGGGTAAGGTGTCTCTTTGATGAGAAATTAATATTTTCACTATAACATTTTTTTATATTAATGTTTTTCTAAACTGAAGTTTGTCTTTGGTTGGGTTGGGTTGCTCTAATAGTATCAGTTGTGATATTTACTGTATGTGCATTTTATTTGTTTCGCAAAAGTTCTATTGTTTTCTCCTCTGATGTTTTTTTTTAATTAACTGTCGATAACAATTAGCTGTCGAAAATCGAAATATTTTCAAAAGCATCCTTAAGGACTTAAAACGTGAGGAATTAAATAATGTTAATTTAGAGAATATTTCCGTTTAATCGTTGTTTAAAAAATATTTCGGCCAAATTTTCATAACACTTTTAAAGTAGGGCTGCAAAATTAACTATTAATTTCTCGATTAATCGTTAAAAATTTTAACGATTAAATTATATTTAACGATTAATCGATCCATCACAAATTTTGGAACTCAAAAAATAAAAAAGTAGTAATAATAAATAGCGGCCGATAAATTATAAAAAGTTTCCTGACGATTACAAGAACATTTTGGTTTTAAACTATTGACTGACGGGAATGTTCAAAATGTTGATAAAGTTTATTGTATCCATTTTGAGAAATCATTTGCCTACCATGGTCCTAACACTTCTTTCACTTATCAAACTAAATGAAAATCGTATTAAGCTAATGACAGTAATGGAGTCTGACTCAGAGACAGAAAATGACGACATCCCTTCTGTTGAATTATTGCGTTACAAAATGGAGATGACAGTTCCTGAATCCAATAACCCTCTACAATGGTGGAAACTTAATGAACACCAATATCCGATAATGTCATTTCTTGCCAAGACCGTTTTGTGCATACTAGTTACCTCAGTTCCTTGTAAATGATTGTTCAGCTCGGCCGTTTATATTGTTAATTAGACCCGCTCATCACTTGAACCAAATGATGTCAACACACTTGTCTTTTTTATTAAAAGATGGCATATAAAGGAGACATTCCAGTGATATTTAATTTTCAACAAAAACGTTTAATAAGTGTTACTTATGACATCATAAATTTTGATTTTTGGATTTAATTGAAAGAAACGATTAATTAATCGTTAATTTTTCAAAAGTTAACGATTAAATTTAAATTAATCGTTAACAGCCCTATTTTAAAGCTATCGAAAATGATCCGTAATCGATTTATAAAGGTTCAGTCTTAATTTGCAAGTCATTTTTTATGTTTCTTTTATCTGATGTGTAGCTTACATGGAGACTTAATTTCATAACTTTTCTTTTGAGTTTAGAAAACAAAAATTTCTAATAAGTTTATAAGTCTGAACAAAATTAGTAATAGAATTAATGTAAAAACACATTTGTAATATTTTCTCCACATTTGATTATAATTTTAATGTTTCATTTTCGAATATTTTTTTCACAGCTGCACAATTCTATCTGACAGCCAATCCTCCAGTACTGACAGCTTATCCCCGCTCAAAATCATTTGTCCTCAGTTGTTCCCTCGTGGTAAGTCTAACTTTAGAGACATGTAGGGTTAGGTGGGAGAGAATAGACTTATTTTCTCTGGGTTAAGAAGCAGCACATGAGTAGAGTTTCTTCGAATAACTCCTTATTATTTCTGTTTATTCTTATCTTTTATATCATTTATTTATCAACGGCAAAAACAAGAGACTGACCCTCCCATTCACACCATTGTTTCTATAACTCTTTTAAAAAGTAAGTATAAATAAGCTCAAAATTCATAACTTTTCACAATAAATAAAAATTCTTCACTATGTGTAAATGTTACTAAAATATACAAGGTGTGAATCTTAGTTTGTGACGATAACCTCATAAGGTTAAACCTTCTTTAAGGTTAAACGGCGTTGTACTCAATACATCTCACAAAACACTAGTGCTTTGGTAGGGAAACAACTAATGTATTGAGTACTGACCAAACATCAGTACGAAGGAGGGAGGAGGGAGAAGTTAGACAGTGTCGGGGGTTTCAGGGAAGTACAGAGAAATGTGATGGTTAAAAACTTAAATACTCAAGGAGAACAGCATGAGTAAGTCCTCAGAGAATTGTCGATAACTTAAAGACACCCCCGTTGATTGGCTCCCAGACTTGTTGCCAAAAAAAAATGTCTGCATTTTGGCCCATTGAAAGAATTTCCATTAAGAACGTAATATATTTATTTCTTTTATCAAATTTTGTTCCCGTACTTTTTTTTTGAAATAATTTGAATAATGTTTGTTGATGGAATGAAATTCTACCCAATCAAGCAACTAAATGCCAACACAACTACAAACACATAGTGATAGCCATTTCTGGAGGTTCCCAGTCTTCTTTGACGAGATCAAAATTGTATGCACGTGTTTAAATTTGATCTGCTTACCATTATTCTAATATATTTAAATTTTCATAAACATATCTGAATTTAACTATAACTATTACAATCTACTACAAGATTCTATATAGTGCTAATTTATGTCATGCCAAAGTAACAATTAGCGATCGATGAACAATTTTAACTTGAATAAAATATTCAACATAACAGCAATGTAACTTAATTGTTCCTGAATTTTAACAAATCGAAACATCGTGTGTAATTTCTGAATCATTTCACGTGGTCTCCTATGTGACCTCGTACTAGGGCAAGAAACGGTGCGACTTCTGCCGCTCGACTACCGTGCCCCCACTTTAAACGAGCTTACTGGACTTACTGATAGTATTCTTTTCTTTACTTTATCTTACGTTACTTCACAGGCAAGAAATAATAATTGTCAAGTATATAAATACAAATAATTAATCATCCATTTCCTATAATTAATTAATTATGTAATTAATCATTATGCATTTAAATTAAAAAAAATTTTTAATTAATATACCAAGTCTTATCAAATACGATAAAATAACACAATAAAATTTGCACTAAGTATTACCAAAACTACAAACCAGCCACGTTCATTCGAGGTAAATAAAATCCGATACTAAAATAGCTAGCCAGGATCTCCTCAACTACGCTTGTGATAAAAAGCTGAGCCCATGGACGCTACAAGTGGACGATTTTTTGTCTTAGTATTGGTCTACTCTAGTCTATATCAAGGTCAATGTCATTGTATTGGAACGAGGGTAACAATGAGAAATGTGTGTAAGTCTGGGGGTCTTAACATGACAGATTAAGAATTCTTGTCATTGATATAACAGACCTCTCATTTAACTTTGAAATGTGGATCTCCTTAATTATAGCATTTGTCATTACATGATTGATGGACTCAGCAAACACAAAGACGTACCGTAATTCTTGCAGCGCCAGCTATCGGATATTGAAACATCCAATACTTAGTTATTATCAAGCACATTCTTTTAATCAGTCGCTTATGGTTGGTGTCTATCAAGAGTTTAAAATTTTCCGACTTATGTACAATTTGTGTGTCTGTAACCTCGCTGATTTCAAATGCTATTTCTACAATATTACTTTAAATTATTTTTAATTGTTCCCTTTTTAAAAACTTTTGTTGATTTTTTTCTATTAAATTTAAATTCAATAGAAATTTTTTTTCAATCATTTATATTTATCTCTTAAATTGTTTCAATTACAGACAGAGACGTGAACATCTTGGCTTCCATCGCTGCTGACAATCGTCCAATCAACTACAATGTTACAGACTTGCATTCCATTGCTGGTAGTATCAATCAAAACGTTGACACAGATTATCTACAATTGACTTGGATCGAACCAAAGATCAATGATGCACGACAAAATACGTGTCTTATAGAAGCCTTGGATTTACTTGGTCATATTGTCAGGTTCGAGACCACAGTCAGTGTTCCAGTTCAACTGCCGAGCGTTGTGGATTTGTTAAATTACACGGAAAACCTCGAAGCACTTTATAACTCTTTAGTACCACATATTGAACAAGGTGAAGTTCACTGCCCGAAATCTGACACGTACTCGTACACGAATTTGCCTGACATTTCCACGGAGCGTATATACAAAGTGTCCATAATGTTTAACTCACCCTATAACAAAAAACCTGCTGTGTTTATCAGCGTCGTTTGAGTTGACTCGGAACAAAAATTCAACACACGATACTTTGCTTTTGTTGAACACATTGCAGAAACTGGTTTTGACTTAGTCTGTGGTAGCCGGTCTGACTCAGTCGTCTTCGGATTAAAAGTTAACTGGGTTGCATTGCTAGCGTAATTCAAACGATTGCGTGATTGTTGGATGTGCACATTGCCCAACTCTATGATACACACAAATACTTATTTTATTTATTTGTATTAAAATAATATTTTTTAATGAATTTATTTGACTCTTAAGTGATCATACATTTTATCATGAAACAGTTGTAACAAATACAACAATATTTGTTTCAGTTATTTGAATTTTTTTTATTCATAAAAACGTAACATATTCAATTCTTATATGTGAAAGAAAATAACAATTAATAAAAACAACAGTATTTATGATTTATAGTTTTAATTCCAATAGATAAGTAAATTTGTTCTTTGCTTTTGTTTATCATAGTTTATGCCACAAAGCAAAATACACTAAAATTAAGATATGATGGTTCGAAGAATAAACCATATTAGTACGCCAACAAGTTTTTTTCAAATTGTTTACTTATGTTAAATTAAAACTTGAATCAATTAAATGTACCAGCCACATTAGTGTATTGTTTGTCCACTACTTCAGCCTCTATGTTTTTCGACTCTGTAGCATTAATATAAGAACACTTCATTATGGAGTTTGAAGTTTTGGCTTTGGAAACGTTCTCGTATTTTAATATAGTTTCTTCATTCCTTTTAATTTTTTATCTTGGTTTTTCTTTTATATTATTAAATTTTATTTTAATGTTTTTCAATTTTAGAAGCTAATCAACAACGAGGAATTTTCCGCCCCTACCCCCCCCCCAACCAAAATTTTTTTTAAAAATAAAACAAATGTGCCACTCAGAGCATTCTATTGGCTCATGTTTGATATTGTTAGGAAACAGTAAATTTTGCTTTTAAACAGTGACGGCTGTAAAATTTGAAGAATCAACTAATTTACCACCAAATCAGTGTCACGTTCTCATACTATTTGAGCAATTGTTTTTTCGGTACAGTAGCAATGGTATCAGAAGAATTTATAGCAATAAAGACATGAAACAATTTATTTTGTCCTTTAGGGCGCATTGGAATCAAAACGTGTTTTTAATAAAAATTGAGTTCTTAAAGTTTGGAGATATTTAAGACTTGCTGAAGTATCATAACCTCAGAAGTTGAGGTAGAAGAAAAGCGTGTACGAATGTCTAGTCTATTATATGTTGTTATTGGGTTTCAGGCGGTAACGTTATTTCTTCTAGTTTAAAGCATACAGCAGAAGATACTTCAAACCCCTGCTCTATTTAGTTCCAAAGCGAGCTCTAACAGTTTTTTTTTAATAAAGAAAATGTAGCTGTCAGTAATTTTATTAAGCAAATGGGAGGGCACGAAACAGCATAACCAAATTAATCTCTACTCTATTCAGTAAATCTTTGGTCAAACGTTCGGATCAGGTAAACATTACATTGTAGATAACATACAAGTGATTCTAACACGATTGAGTTGGTGGTTGTTTTTTTTTCCCTTAATTAAAGCACTGCTGCCTTTACCTTAAAAAGAAAAGTTATCAGTGTGAGAACATTTTTTTATCAGTCTTACAATGGTTAAAGTTTTTGAAAAATGCTTGTTCTAGTAAGTGTCATAGCATTTTATCAATCAGAAATCGAAACCAGTCCGAGCTTGCCATCGTAAAAATGCTATCAGGTCATCAGTGACTGCAGGTAGTGGAAGATGAGGCAGTAGAGACAAATGTGTCAATTTATTGTGGTCTCAAATGGTTCCTTTGCAAACTTCTTCCAGTCAGCATTTGCCCTGGGCAGATCGAGCAGCTCCTATGTTGGGCACTTATATTCATTTATTAATTAAGAATTTAAATAACACGTAATGTTTTCTTTATAATAAAATAATTATCTTTATCAATACTCAATGAGATATCAAATTAAATATTCAATTTACCGTCTAAGAATTCGGATTTACATTTTACATTTTTCTTTGAATCATAAGTTTAAACACGCTAGAGGACATAAAACAATATCATAAGCAAATCTTGAAATTCCCCTTTACTTAAATGACTTAGCAAAATATAACTTCCTCGGTAATATTTTTTTACAGACCACCTTTTATTTAATGGACCAAAGAAAGACAAAAGTGTTTTAATAAACATTTTCGTAGTTTTTAATGGGTGTGGCTGCAAGTTATCAACAACAATTTCTTGATTTGCAAGTAATAAATGTTGGACACACTTCTGTACATTAACCAACTTCAAAAGTCGTATTCTTCTAAGAATTAATTTTATTATGACTAGCAAAATACCAGCGCTTAAATACGGAAAAGTAGGATTGTAATAATAATAATAATAATATGATAATTCATAAAGCGCCGCACCCCAGAAAGAAAATGGGCTCAAAGCGCTTCACATAAAAATAATAACATGCATATAAGTGTCAATGCATTCAATAAACATTTATATCCTAACAACCACATAAATACCAGTACGGTACACATAAGCTACGTTTATCGTTAGAGGAAAAAGTTTAAAATTAATTTTGAATGTAAAGTTTAAAGAGATGTGTATTTATGCAGTCTTGGAGGCCTTGGTATTTGGAATACTGCGAATGGGGATTCAGCTATGTTGGGAACCTGCGTACCAAATTTCTGGAAGATGGGACCATAAGTAACAAAGACCGTTGGGAAAGTTCAATTAGGTGTCTTACATTGACGAGATACCACCAAAATAATTACGTTCATTGATTTCGGTTAGCGCAGAGAAGCCACCTGCCATAAGAAGCCACCTGCCATAAGAAGCCACCTACCATAAGAAGCCACCTACCATAAGAAGCCATCTGCCATAAGAAGCCACCTACCATAAGAAGCCACCTGCCATAAGAAGTCACCTACCATAAGAAGCCACCTACCATAAGAAGCCACCTGCCATAAGAAGCCACCTACCATAAGAAGCCACCTACCATAAGAAGCCACCTGCCATAAGAAGCCACCTACCATAAGAAGCCACCTACCATAAGAAGCCACCTACCATAAGAAGCCATCTGCCATAAGAAGCCACCTACCATAAGAAGCCATCTGCCATAAGAAGCCACCTACCATAAGAAGCCACCTGCCATAAGAAGCCACCTACCATAAGAAGCCACCTACCATAAGAAGCCACCTGCCATAAGAAGCCACCTACCATAAGAAGCCACCTACCATAAGAAGCCACATGCCATAAGAAGCCACCTACCATAAGAAGCCACCTACCATAAGAAGCCATCTGCCATAAGAAGCCACCTACCATAAGAAGCCACCTACCATAAGAAGCCACCTGCCATAAGAAGATGGGGGCCATAAATAAGAAATGTGTACATGGTGAACAATGTTGATCGTTCAGAACATTATGCTTAGAATTTTAACATGAAAACTGCTTAACTTTTGGATATCAGGTTTCAATACCCTTTAGTTTCTAAACATGACCCATCAAAATAGTAAGAACCAACTTTGATTATACAAACATCCATTGTAATCAGAACCCTTCGCTGGAGTGTACAGAACAACTTTCTAAAGTTTCATGGCGATTAGTGACTACAATAATATTTGTACAGATAATAATTTTTTTTAAAAACGACATTCAGAGCCCTTGGGCCCAACCGTGCAAGGTTTAAATTTCAAAACACCTATTGATTCCTATCTGGATCACGATTGATAATACTTGTTTGTCAATGCTTGTCAAGCTCGTGTAAAATCAAATTGGGATTAAATGACATTAAGGGCTTCAGACCCCCGAGCATAAATGGTGCAAGATGAAAGGTTAAAAAGCGCTGAAGATTTCAATCTGGATAATGATGGAGACATTATTTGTCAATATTTGTTAAGAATATTTTAAAATCTAAGAGGAAAATGATTTAAAGTTTACGGAAAATAATGAGGCCTTGTTCCCGAAGCAATGCTCATTTGGAATTAAATACACTAAAGAATTTTAATATAGGCCATCATAATTTTATATACCACGTTTGATCAAGATCCATCCATTTACCCAGCAGCCACTGATTAAAATATCTTTTATAGTATAATTATCGCATTGGGGCCCGGGCCCTAGTAATTGGTAATTCTGGGAACGTACTCAACAATTTACCAAAGTTTCATGGCGATCTGATGAATACAATAATACAGCTTAAATAAGAAAAAAATTGACATCAATGGCCCCTCCCCTCCCCCCAGCCCCCGGCTGATGAAGTTCAAAACTACTATTGATTTAAATTTGGATCACAATGTTTACATTTTTCAATATTTGTCAAAGCGTGCAAAATCAAATGGGGAATAGGGAATGGACATTAGGAGTTTATTTCCCTTTATTATTCTAATATAGATCGTCAAGTTCTTATATAAAGTATTTAGATTACCCAGATCAAAGTTCTGAGGCTAATATGTTTATGATAATGAAAGTGAAATATGGGAATATTATTTACATAAAATATTTTCATCAGCTAAAAGTCCTGATCTAATGAAAGATGTACTTTTGTGCCAATGATTGTGGTTCAGTTTAATAAATTTTGCTCGATATAAAACCTTTCATAAAGTAGTTATAAGATTATCACGGTATTCATTTATGTTAAAATAGCAACATTTGATCCCAGGATTTGACCATGTTATCGGAAAGTTGCGAAAATGTTGACATTTTAAAATAAAAGACCTATTTCAATGTAATACTGCTTTTTTGGGTGTTAATTGGCTTACATAACGAATTGAATTTAAAGCATTTTTAAGTGATGAATAATTTAATGTAAAGTGTATTTTTAGCTGATCATCTTAAATAAATATTAATTTAGATGTTAACGTGAATAGTTTGTTTATTATTAAAAAAAACAAGTGTAATAATTTGTAAACAATAATTCAGTTTATTTCTTTTAAAACTTTTGGCAGAACATTTTGTGGCTTACACAACTAGTTTTGTTTCTTCTCTTAAGTTAAACTAATCACAGGCTTTTTTTCTATTCAAGCAACTGTGGAAATTCCATTTTTTTATAATTCAAGAGAAAACTGCAGATTATTCATGAAAGTCTCAAAAACGTTGTATTTTCTAATCTAATACATGTTTATTCTTGTCATATTTTATCTATTACAGACAATCATTCCATGCCGAAGATTATTGCGTCCTATAGTCCCCATAGTTAATGTTACCAAAAAGTTCGTTTGTGTTCTTCTATAATTACATTCCGTGCAACGCTGGCTATAGGCCTACAGTCCAGAATTTTTAAATCCTTTATATTAACTTTGTGGTGTCTGAGCCCTTGATTGCTTGTTTGCCGAAAAAACTTTGGATTGATTTTTAACTCACTTCCTCGTAAGCTAGCGAGCTGACATTTTGCAGGCAGACTCATGCAAATGATAAAAATGATGTGTCGAAATTTCAGATCGATTGAATGTACCGTAATTAAATTAATGAATTTTTAGATTATCTTTATTTATCGCTATGTAACATTAATTTTTGTGCTAGAGTGTCATGGTGCGTATTATATTGAACAAGCTTTACTGTCGCGCAATAAGGTGCGTATTATATTGACAATACTTTTTAAAAATATACTCTCGATCGGTGCGCATTATATTAAACATGTTTTACGAGACACATCTAAAATTTTGTATTTTTGGATTGTCTTCCGCTGCGTAATATAATGAACATTATTTTAGTTATGTCTCGTATATAAAAGATTTATAGTCAAAAACTTGGTTTTGAACGTTTTATTTTTATTAAATCCTTTATATTAACTCGTGGTGTATGTTTGCTTGCGGGCCGAAAAAACTTTGGTTCGATTTTTAACCCACTTACCCGTATCCTCGCGAGCTGAAATTTTGCAGGCATACTCGTGGCCATGATAAAAATGATGTATCAAAATTTCAGATCGATCGAATGTACTGTTATTAAATTAATGAATTTTTAGATTATCTCCGTGTAGCTTGTTATTTTTTGAGCTAGAGTGTCGCGGTGCGTATTATTTTGAACAATCTTTCCTGTCACGCTGTGCGGTGCCTATTATAATGACGATACTTTTTAAAAATATGTTCCCGATCGTGCGCATTATATTAAACATGGTTTACGAGACATAACTAAAAGTTTGGAATATTTGATTGTCTTGCGCTGCGTATTATAATGCTCATTCTTTTAGTTATGTCTCGTATATAAAGGATTTATAGTCAAAAACTTGGTTTTTAACTGGTTTTTTTTATTGTGCAGCTAAAGAATGGAATTCTCTACCATTATACATCCGTAGTATTCCAACTACCAAGTCCTTCAAGACTGCACTTAAAAGGCATCTTTTCAAAATGTATTTTCAAAATTAATGAAACAACATTTCTTTCAATAATTAACGCAGCTGATGTGTAACTTACTGACATGTATGTTGTTATTATGATATGAAAGTTTATTAAATTATTATATGTATGTTATTATCTTCAAATAAAGCTCTGTGAGCCCGGTTCCCCACTGGGATACAGCGCAATATACATGATCTATTTATTATTATTATTATTGTTATTATATGATGTATTTCATTTGTAAAGCCTTTTTTGGGATGTTTAAGAAAATAATATTTTCCATGCACACGTATACCTTTGTAACACTTATTTTGATCTAAAATTTCTTTTTAAGAAGATAATAATGTAATTTTAACTTTCTTATTGGAAAAAGGAGGGGGGGGGGCTAATAAAATTAATTTTATCACTAATCTTTGCAAAGCCTTGGTCAAAAAGTCGGATCATTTGTAACATGAGGTTGAAGATAACATATAAGTGATTATAAAATTAGTTTCTTGTCTGATTGTTGTTGTTTTGTTTTGTTGGTGTTGCTGTTTTTGTTTGCTTTTTCAATTAGTTCAAGACGCTACCAGAAATGTGTTTAAACAATTCAGCACGAACCCAGTTGTGAAAGCAGTAAGATCCAAGCTACTATATAAGTACGATCGCAGCTTCGGTATTAGTCATAAAATAAGATAAGTCATGCAAATTAAGTTTTAAATCAGCCCGAGCTTGACATCAGTCAAATTTAGACTCAAGAAAAGCGAAGAAGTAAGTCACTTGTTTTAATTGAATATTCCAAGGTAATTTTTTTTTAATGAAGAGCTAAGCATACAAAGTATTTGAAAGATATAGTACTCCTTTCTAATTAGGTTTGATATTCAGAAAAATACATTAAATTAAATCTATGTTGAATAATTCTTGTTAAATTAATTGACTCTTAAATTTATCCGAAATTAAGTAACTTGAAAATGTATAAGGGGCCGTCCATAAAGTACGTCACACTGCAAAAAGGTGGGGGATGTAAGAAAGTGTGACAGTTTCTGACAGGGGGGGAGGGACGGTCAGGCCATGTGTGATGTCATTAATTGTTTTATATTTTTTCTAATGTATTTATTTTTATATTTTTAGTAGAATTTAAATAGCTTTAAAATTAATTTTCAAAAACTTTGTGAAACTTTTGAATTAGATTTATGTCAAAATAGCATGAAATGCGTATCTCCTGAATGCGTTGTTCATAAATCTGAATTGGATGCAGCAGGACTAATATAAGGATCAGGAATGGTTTAACAATCATGTTCGCACCAGCCAATATTGCACTCAACTTGTGACATATCAGGATATAAAATGTTTCGACAAAGTACGAAGCTCATATTTCAACGTTTTACCTTCGAGATTCTTTCCTCCTCTAATCCCAATTAACCAAACAACTGATGGACGTAGAGCTTCAGAAATAGCAGATGCAGAGTCTCATAAATTTCCTTCCTTGTTTGTAGCACAAACTCTCAAATTCGATGGCATTATGCCGAGATCAATAGGAGTTTTCAAAGTACAACAAAATGAACTTTATTGTCCATCTTTGCAGACCAGCTTACTTGATCGAATTTGCAAAATATGTCACTTATATTTTGTCTCACAAACAATGTTGAAGAAACATGCAGTACAACACAGAGCTCGGGCTCAGGAGAATGTGCCCACTCAAACTGTTCAAGAATCAACTCAGATAAAACGCATCCGTACTTTGAGAATCGCTTCTAGAAGGCACAGAGAACCCATGGCAGTTATTGCCAGAAGAGAAAATGCACATACAGAGGCTGTTGAGTGGCTAGATGAGGACGAGTTGATATGTCTGCAATTATCCTACCAGGAAACTATGATGGTGAAAGATTGATGTCAGTCATAACTATGGATGAACGCTTCACTTCACCGTTGTAAGATGATGTCCAGTGAATATTTTTGAATTAAACATTAGTCACATGACCATAATAAACAGATTTAATATAGCATATGAGTTGGTCACTTAATTTGTAAATGTAGTATTTTTGTTAGTCAAATTGTTTTTTTTCCTTTTTTATTTTTTAATCACTGGGTGAGGTCATGTTTCGCTAATCTACTTCTTATCTTGTTTCAATAGATTGCATAATCGGAAGATTATCTAAAACTTGACCTCACCCATTGTAAATGAAAAGGTATCAGGTAAATGATGTGTATTATAAAATTGTCAAGTGTAATTTTTGTAATTTTTGTTTTCAAATTCGATCTAGATTCTAGATTGAGTTACTGTTTCATTGAATAACTGTGACAACCGTTGACAATTAACTATTCTACTATTAAAGTCAGTTCAATAATCTTATTTATTAGGGGTGTACCGGATTTCGGCCCCAGCTCCGGCAAATCCAGAATCCAGCTATTTTTACAAATCCGGCTTCGGCTCCGGCAGGATTTCACTTCATAAATCCTGCTGGCTGGTAGAGCCCTAATTTATATATATTCAAAATGGCTCCGGCGAATCCGAAATCCCGCCATTTAACAAATCTTACTCCGGCTCAAGCCGGATTTCACTTCATAAATCCGGCCAAATCCAACTTAGTGCGGATTTCAACATTTTGAATCCAGTACATCTCTACTTTAAAGTGAAAATTTTATATTTTAATACAGTTTAATAGTGAAGTGTATTTTAAGTATTAAATTAAATATTTTAATTAGGTGTTAATTTTTTTAAAAATTCGAAAGTGTGACGTACTTTGGGGGATGGGTGGGGTCCCCGAGATTTGTGACAGTTTGTAACAGGAGGGAGGGGGGGGGGTCAAAAATGGTCAAAAACAGCGTGACGTACTTTATGGACGGCCCCTAACATGTATGCATTTATTTAATGTCTAGAATGTAAGAGAAGATATGAGTTTTCAAAATGTTTCTTTGTAATAAGACTATTAAGAAATCAGCACTTTATTACAAAACTTAAGTTTACACATGAGCGACTATTTATTTTTATATTTATGAATTGTTGCTTCTACCTTTGGCACCAGTTAAAAGTCATGGACCATTTAAAGCTGATGCTAGTTTCACTGTTATGCTGTTTCACGCCAATCTGCATGGGTAAGGCTTCACTTTAACTTAATTTTGTAATTTTAACAGGGGCCGAAAAATTACCGAAAAGGTTTACTGGATTTCCTGGAAAATAAAAAAACCCCGAAAAATATAAGTATTTTATCAATTTCTCGCCAACCATAACATCTATCGGGTTGAAACAAACGCCAAACGATAGCTAATAATATTTAGAACAATGTTGGAGAAGGAATTTTTGAAAAATCGACTCCCGTAATTTTAGCAGCAATTTGTAGATAGCAATTGTTTTGTTTAGTTTCCGAATTATTTATTTCAAATGACTTTTAATGTAATCTGGAATGATAGTTAATGGGTTTTCCCACTTAGTGAATGCTAATGTTAGACGGTGCGCATTATATTGACACATTCTTGGTGTGACTCTGGAATGATTTCCCTTGAATGAAAAAAAAACGGAAATTCTTTGTTGGATATTGCGTTTAAATAGTACTCATTCGAGTTTTTATTCCTTGTTTATTCTAATACTCCTGGTAACTTTAAACTGAATATTGACTAAAGATTGTGTGAGGTCGGTTTAAAAGTAAAACTTGCAATGTTTGATTTTATGTAAATTTTTATAGGAAATTTTCGCGAAAAAGTATTTTTTGCAGCTGATTTTCACCTGAAATTATATTTATGAAACGCAGATTTTTCTTATAAAAATTTTAGGAAGGAAATTGTGTAAAATTCAAAATTTAAACTTTTATAAATATAAGATGTTAAAATCATTTAATTTTAAACAATCTTTAACCTTAATTTTCTATAAATCTCTCGAAAAATTCCCAGTGAACCATTTAAGATCTAAATATATATTAGCATATGTGCAACTGGTTTCTTTGATCTCATTTATGTGCACTTCGAAATTCTTCTCATTTATGTGCATTTCGAAATTCTTCAAGTCACAATACGAGTGTTTATAGTAAACTTTCTAAAAAATATTTTAGTTTTGGTGTTGTTGTTTTTTCCTTTCCAGCTGCACAAATCTATCTGACAGCCAATCCTCCAGTACTGACAGCTTATCCCCGCTCGAAATCATTTGTCCTCAGCTTGTATCGGCCATAGCAAAGGTGTAGGATTAGTGTTGGCTGGGAGAGGCTTTGAAATTTTTATCAACGATGACATTTGTTTTTACGGGGAACTTATATGCTAAGACAGTACATGATACAGTTAGTTTTCCCAATATTTCCCTGTTATTGATTTTTTTTAAATGTAAATTTATTTATCAACAGCAAAAACAAGAGACTGACCCTCCCATCCAAACCATTGTTTCCATTACTCTTTTAAAAAGTAAGTATAAATAAGCTCAAAGTTGACCATTTTCACTGCAACTGCTGCGCAATTTATTATGTAGGCTTTTAAATCTACCTGCTAGCAAAAAAGGCACAAAATGTGTGGTAGGTTCTTAGCTTTCTAGGAACAAGTGTTTAGCGACATTGAACAAAGAAGATTCGTCGTCAAAAAGGATGATCAAGCAAGGTGCAATGTTTCAGATCGTGAAACAGCCGTTGAGGTGGTTTGGAAATAATGCATATAATCGAACTGGGATGTTTTCGGAGGTGATTACTAAACAAGGAGATGACGGAATCGGTAATAATAAATTAATCAATAGAGTTCATTGTGAATTCTAAATAGTGTTATTTTCACATCGTGTTTGCTTGGTTACATTAATAGAGTTATTTAAACTAACATTGCACTTCGCCATAGTCAATACTAAAACACGGAACATGCATTGTATAGTAGACATTGTAAATGGTTAGTAGAAGTGTTCAATGAGTCATTAGATCACAAAACTAGTGAGAGTATGAGAGCTTATGTACACTGTAGTGGCGTTATATTTTTTTAGTTATGATATTTATGATATGTATGTTTTGCATTGAATGCATTGATTAATGATATTGATATGTTTTGTTTAGATTAATATCTTGCATGTTATCAGGATTGTTCTGTGGAATTTCATCTCCCTGAAGATTTGTCGCACATGTAACATTTTTTGTGTACTCTCAATCATTGTGCTTCGGAGACGCAATGTATATGCCTGACGCATTGTTTTATGTTGACGGAGATTGACACATAATTCTTATTATTACTAGACCACGCGGTGTTTCAAAACTAGTACCAACACAATTGACTTTCCATACTCGACACCTCGCTTTTATTTGTGTAGACATGTGAAATCGAAAGGCAATCACTGTGTGTGCGAATAGTTTATTTTGTCCTTTTTAGAGCATTGAAATAAAAGCGTGTTTTAAAAAATATTTTTGTATCCCTTTTTATTTAAAACCTTCAATTTAAAAAGATTTACATTATTCTTTTCGCAATTTATCCTTTTTAAAATATAAAAAATTTTTAAATATAAAATAGATTCAATAAGATTAAATAATTAAACAATATTTAATCATGTAGCCTACATTTTTCTCTTGAATGGCTTCAATTACAGACAGAGATGTGAACATCTTGGCTTCCATCGCTGCTGACAATCGTCCCATCAACTACAATGTTACAGACGTGCATTCCGTTGCTGGTAGTATCAATCAAAACGTTGACACAGATTATCTACAGGTGACTTGGATCGAACCAAAGATCAATGATGCACGGTAATATACGTGTCTTATAGAAGCCTTGGATTTACTTGGTCATATAGTCAGGCTAGAGACCACTGACAGTGTTCCAGTTCAACTGCCGAGTGTTGTGGATTTGTTAAATTACACTGAAAACCTCGAAGCACTTTTTAACTCTTTAGTACCACATATTGAAGAAGGTGTAGTTCACTGCCCGAAATCTGAAACCTACACAACTTTGCCAGATAACACCCATCCTGACATGGCTACGGAGCGTATATACAGAGTGCCTATAAGGTTTAACTCCCCATATACCAAAAAACCTGTTGTTTTCATCAGTGTCGTTTTAGTTGACTCGGAAATGAAATTCAACACAAGGTATTCCGCTGTTGTAGAAAACATTGCAGAAACTGGTTTTGAACTAGTCTGTGGTTGCTGGTGGGACTCAGTCGTCTACGGATTAAGAGTTAACTGGGTTGCAATGAAAGCATAATTTAAACGATTGAGTGATTGTTTACAATTATTGGATGTGCACAATGCCCCAAGTCTAACACAAAAATATCTCTTTATAATCAGTTTAATACAATATTTTTAATAAATGTATATGAATCTTTAGTGATCATACATATGATCATAAACATTTACAACAAATACAACAATATTTGTTCAGTTATTTGAATATTATTATTCGTAGAAACGTAACATATTCAATACTTATTATATCTGATCGAAAATAATAAATCAATAAAAACATAAATTATCTTGGCGTTTAACAAACATTTTACAAATAAAATGTGATAATATATAGTGGATTGATTCATGTTTAGGGGACCTGGTGTTTAAGTGAGCTTCATAATGGTTGGAAGCTGTGATTGCTTGACATGTGTTCAAATGATGTTCAAAGTCTCTTGTGAGATTTTATAATGTCTGTTTTGATGAATTCTCAAAGTAATAAATATATATAACATTAGGTGATCTTATGAAAAATATAAATCTCATTTTTTAATTTTTTATATGAGAAACTTATTATAATTTAAATACATTTTAGAAAGAAAAAATGTTTTGTTTTGTTTTCAGATGGTATTAGTATTAGTATTAAGATTAAAGAGACGTTCCTCTGTATTTTTAAAGCCTGTCATTCTATTGAATCTCGGGTAATTTATACTTATTATTTTAATTACATCTTTATTTCATGCTAATTTAACTTATATAAAATGCGGTGGTGATCTGCGTAACAATAAGTAACATGTATCAATGTTTTTTATTTATACACACAAAATGCATTCACAAAACGTACTTAGAGAGAATTAAATAAAGGCAATCATGGTGGGAGGCATGAAGTCAAACACTTTTTGACGGCCAAGAACAGAATGAATCTTTCAAACATCGTTCTGTTATTGGGTCCAATTTTAAAATTATACTCTTAAAATTTGATTTTTTAAATTTTAATCTGTTTACTGTATCATTGTTTATCAATCAACATAATTTAAATTCCTCTCTTGAAATGTTCACCTTGAAATTTAAACTTTTATAAATGACATTTGACTTTTCTTTGTTTTATTGCTTGTCTTTTCTGGGTCAAGATCTCAGGCATTGTTCTGGAACTGGGGGGGGGTACTGGGGGGAGCAATAAGATAAAGGTTTGTAAGTTAGCGGATCTCAACATTAACAACTAGTAGATCTACACAAACATCAAGATTTCTTTTAATTGATATATCAGGGTGACTATCGGAGTAACTTTCAAATCTGGATTTTGTTAGGTATATCATTTGTCATTAAACATAATTGATGGAATCAGCAAACACAATTGCGTAATGTGAACCTCACTTTATTCTTCTTGCTGCGCCAGCGAGCGGGCATCGAAAAATGCTTAGCCTAATGTGTCTGTATGTCTTGTGCCGCAATCATAAATGTTTCATATAGTTGATAGCATATTATAGGCGTTGCAATATACGTGTCTTATAGAAGCCTTGGATTTACTTGGTCATATTGTCAGGCTAGAGACCGCTGTCAGTGTTCCAGTTCAACTGCCGAGTGTTGTGGATTTGATAAATTACACTGAAAACCTCGAGGGGCTTGTAAACTCCTTAACACCACATTATGAAGAAGGTATTGTTGTTTGTCCGAAATCTGACACCTACACTGGTGTGCCAGCAAACACGCATATGTGGGTATTTTTGGAGCGTATCCATACTTAAAGGCGTGGCGAGAGGGGCCAAGAGGGCTAATGCCCTGGGGGCACTTTGTTAGGGGCGGCAAATTTATGGTCGTAAATTAGCTTCCAAGAAAATGTTTTTAAGAAAGTGAAGCTTTTACCAAATTGAAATAAAAACCAATAAGAAATTGAGAGAAGATATATAGAAACTATCTTAAAGTATGTGTACTTTTCTAATGTAAAAATATCAAACCCAATAATGAATCAAAGGTCTTCTGATACTAAAGTTAATTAACTGGAAACCAAGTGGCTGGAGTTGTTTAAGGACATGACACTGACGATCTGGTACCTTTAACTGATTCTAGTTTGCCAGCTGCTCATCTTGTACAAGCGAAAATTGCCGTATTAGTTAAATTCCAACAACAACCAAAAGCATTTCAAAAACATACATTGATATAAATAAATTACCCGTACGTTAAGACAAAAATTTGCGATGACTAAAAGAACATCATAATTGAGAGTCCAACATAGTAACATAAACTGTTCAAGTTAGACACGCACCTTACACCAAAAATATTTTTGTACACTAGAGCGTTGAAACGCATTTTTTCCCCATGTTCACGCATCATTGAAAACAAATCTAATTGCTGCTACAGGCAATGCAGACTTCGCTATAAAAATTTGAAAACATGTACAATCTGGAAACATGTTTTTTTAAGAATTAAATGATGCCCGAAAATATTTATTAACTTATAGTGCTGATAAAATGCTTTGTAGGGGCTAATTCACCGACTCACGGTTTTCGCTCGAAACTGTGGGTCGATCCTCTCTGGAGACGAAAACGGAAACATGTGTGAAACAATAGGTGAAATCCTAGCACGAGGTGGAAAAGTAGTCCTTCAGTACATCACTGGGCACAGTGGCGAGCCTCATTCAGACAGGGTCGATAAGTTGGCGAGAGAAGGTTCAGCTCAGTCCCAACCCGATCGCCCGATGACCCAGCTGGGGGTCAGATCGTGGCTTAAGGACCATTTCCGAGAGAAATTGCTTCAGGGCTGGGCGTCTGGAAGCATGGCCAGAAAAGTATTCCAGTACATGCCGCGACCGAGCAAAAGCGACTCCTGGTGGGAAATTGGATGTAGCAATCAGACGCTCATAACTAGAATGAGAACTGAGCATTGTCCCATACGAAGCTACTTGTACAAATTCAACTCCAGAAGGGAACTGGCCTGTCGGCTGTGTGGCCACCCGGAGTAGACGGTGGCCCACGTACTCGAAGAGTGCCCCGAGCTGTGCGGGGATTTGGAGGAAGAAGTCACGGTACCTGCAGAGGAGTACCTCTATGGCGATGCCCGCTTGATGAGGCTCGCATGCGATAAAATTAACCGGGTCCTAAGAGCCTAACGGCTCGACCCAACAGAGAATGAACATTCACGAGTAGGGGCTAATCACAGAGAAATGTACGTGAAATATGATATGAAATTTTGCTAAACATTGTTTGTGGAGACCTTATCATTTTAATTAAATCTTTCTGTCAAAGTAGAAGAGAGCAAATATTTGGCGATCAAATCGAATATGTAGTATGTAGTCAAGTAAAGCAAAAATGAAAAACAAAAAAAGAGATGGAAAAGTTGTATTCCTCACAAGATGAGGTTACTATAAAAATTCGAGTGAAGTTTGGGCAGTTACATAATTCAGAAAACAAATATTACTTTCGTACAGCAGATAATATAATGGACTTTCAAATGTTTCCTTTATATTACAGTATTAGAGTATTCAAGTATCTCACATGAGACTTTTTTTCGAATTGCGTAGTTCTGAACAGTAACGGCGGCGTGATTAATCAAATCAATCCCACTTGATTTTCCAAGTTTTTAAAGATATTTAGGCTGAAAGCTACCCTGCATAATATAAAATATTAATAAATAATATTCCTTAAAATTGTTATCATAAGTAATGCCAGCTGTGGGAGAAGCTTCTCTAAAATTAAGTTCATTAAAAAAAAACTAATTACGATCAACAATGATATTTTGGTTATTGAGCATGGCATTTTGATACATCTAAGATTGTGCCATGAGGAAAAACAGAAAACTTCAATTTTAATCAAGAAATGAAAGCTCTTCTTTGTATTTCTTACACAAAAATGTATAGTGTCCTTACTAATTTCTAATTAAAAAATATTTTTAATAGCATCAACATATTTTTCAAGGTGTAGGGGGGGGGGCAAAGCTGGGTTCTACCCCGGGTGGCACATACCCACGCTACACCGCTGTATAAATCACTATTTACCACTTTCTATGTTTATTGGAATTCTAAATGAATTCTATGTAGAATAGTGTTAGTCCTCATACACATTTTAAATGGGAAAAAATAGAGCTGAAAAGTGATTATCTCATACAAATATTTAATAAAAAAATAAGATTTAACTAAAATTTAACTAAATATATATGAATGCGTTAAAAAATATTTTTTTAAAATTATGCTGCGTTTCGGAAATGTTAAAAGAAAGAGAAATCATTTTTAATGAGTTTCTTTTTCATATAGGACGTGCATTGAAAGTGTATTTCCCTTCAGCTCCGCACCATAAAGCACTGTACTGACGTGTATTTCTCAATTAGCGCTTTCAACAACACATTCTTTGTTTATGTAAGGGGAAAAAATTCAACGTTTTAAAATGAAATGTATTATTGAAATATAATTTTACAATTTCTAAAACAAAATAAAAATTTTTAATCAAATAATTGTTGACATAAACATTCACTTACAATTATTTTACAAAATATTAAATTTAAAGAAATATTTTTAAAATTATTTTCTAATTTAAAATTGTATAAACTATGAAATGTCTATGTTTATTGTCAATTATTTCCATGAACAATTGAAATCAATACTAATATGTCTCGAATACATATCTTAATATTAACCATAAGAGTCTTGCCTCTTATATTCGATAGCTATATTACGTCTACCAATTAAATGAGTTTTAGGGGTGCTCTATCCGCCTTAAAGATTAACTTAAAGATTAGCCTGGATTTGGCTCATATCCGTGGGCGTATCGAGAACCTCCGCCGCCCTGGTGGTCCCCGATTTGCCACCCCCCTCCTTCTTATTTGCTATGAAGGGTTTTTTATATATAGATTAGTAACATAAATAAAGAGATTGGACAGGGGTGTAAGTTGAATGAATTACTGGCCGCCGCTTAAGATGGGTGAATGTGGAGATCGTTGACTGTTGACGCAATATTTAAATTAAGAAGTAATTGAGAGTCCAAATAATTTTATATATCTATACATGTAAACTTTATGTAATAATGAAAGTATATATTTGTGCATGTAAGCATGCCCCTTACAGCCTACTACAACCTTCATCCGATTGCCATGAAACTTTTGGAGATTGCTTTGTACGCTATCGGGATGGTAACTGGCTAATTTTATTTATAATTTAATACTTATGGGCCTCCAGGGGCTAAAAGGGTTGTTTTGTTTTTTTTCCTAATATGATCTTTAAAGAAATTAGTTAAGTGCTCGCTACTGTGTAATTGAATGGATTTTGGCCAAACTTAGTAAATGAAAATGTTATACACCATATTAAAATACGGTAGACCCCTTTACCCCCAATGTTCAACGGAAGTATTATTTCTGTAACGACATTCTATTTATTTTTAAAAATCGAAATTTTGTACTGTTATGAGTACCTCAAAGGATGGCGAAAATCGAATACATTTTATTACTAGTCTTATATTAATTCGCTCTGTAAGTTTAAGCGGACTATCCGAACATTTGTTTATGATTCTTTCACGTGCTCAGTTCACGCGTTGACGACGACCTTGTATGTTCACACCCCTTACCGTCCCTACGCCCGGTTTTAAAACCAGGGGAGATAATTGTGTTTCAGTCTGTAAATGTCGCGTTTAAACATAATCACTACTTTTAGTTATGTTTCATATATAAGGGATTTATAGTCAAAAGGTAAGTTGGCTTTGCCCTGACCGTAAAATGCGTAGACTAAAAAGTAGAAAATTAGTGCATTTTTAATATAACACTAGTTTTTAAAAAGTGTTTTTAATGTTGATTATTGTTTACCAATTACTAGACTTTCAGTCTTAAAGACCAAACAAGAGGAAATATTTAGTTGATTGTGTTTGTTGTGCCGCCAATGACGTTAAATTACCAAGAAATCTCTGTCTTTATTAATGATGGTGTCCCTGCCGTGACTGTTGAGCGCAGTTGTCTAGCAAAACTCGTCAGTAACAAAGTTAAACTATGTGATCCTGCTTGGCTGGCAGACTTTGGATCTTTAGTTGATGTGACAAGACATCTAAACTTTCTTAACACAAATCTTCAACGGCGAACAGCAGTAGTAATCCAATTGTATTCACAATCAAGGCATTTGGAAACAAGCTGCAAATTTTTCCAAAGGCAACTGTCTCGATTGCAGCCTAATACCACACATTTCGCCCCACTACAGGAAATCACGATAAGTTTCCGTGAAAGAAACTGCAATGTGCAAAACCAGAGGTATGTTGAAGATGTCATATCCATGGCAGATGAATTTCAAAGACGCTTTCAGGATTAATTTTTCTGATTTTAAAAATGTTTACCATCACCAGTATAATAACCCTCACCAACTAACGTTTTACCTCATAAAAGACGATAATTTAAAAAATGTCAAATATTTTTAAAATTTTCTTTTATCTCATAGCCTTAAGGGGCCGTTCATAAATGACATCACGGGAATTTTTGCCAGTTTTTACCCCCCCCCCACGTCGTCACACGGCGTCACAAAAACTTAGACACTTTCCACCCCTTTTTTTTCCTCCAATATGACGTCACAAAGCTTTCGCGAACCCGCCTCCCTTTAACAGCTATATTTTCTATTTGAAAATGAGCGTATTTCAAATCACGTTGTTGTTATTTAAGTGTTTATATAGTGTAAAGCTGCACTATAATATCGTAACACGCGTTAAACCACGTAAAACGTAATTAAATAAATTGTAAACAGTCAAATATTTAAGTGGAACTTTTATTTAAAGTTTCGCGTTTTGCATGTGACGTCACATTTCTTAAACACCCCCTCCCCCTCGTCGGGCATCTTCACAAAAGTGTGAGCCCTCTCGCCCCCTAGGTTCGTGACGTCATTTATTGACGACCTCTAATATATATTTTTCAACCAAAAAAAATATAATAATGTACTCCCATAACTTCAGAGGATCTACTAAGCTTTTACAGTTGTTAATTTATAATATACGAGCAACAAAGCCCGTCCAAGGACGTTCCGCCACCGTTCGTTTGCATCTTGTAGCTCCCCTCAAACAGCCGTCTCGACCGGCATTACATGTGCATCGCGTCAAAAATACTTTTCATTATAGTTAAAATAAATAACTAGTAAAAACAGAGCTTTTTGCTATAAATACCAACGCGCATAACTCAAAATAAAGTCTTGGAATAAATAATGCACCAAAAATAACTCGTTTTGAACGTCCGCGTAAATAGCGTAAACGTGTTAAATATGATTGGCTGTAGGAGTCATGTGTGTTTGAGGGACCAATCGCTACTATTCGCTATAGATGACGGGACAGAATGGACAGAAACTTGACTTTTATTATATAAGGAATATTGTAACTTAATTAAGCTTAGTGGTCTGCAGTTCCATACCTCAACATTTTAAGTGCCAAGTAATAAAACTCAGACTGTGTAACTGTTTATAAAACTGCTGTGTTTTAATTTGGGGACGCGGTGGTCGAGTGACAGCGCACTGGACTGTCGTACCGATGGTCACGGGTTCGAATCCGTGCGAAGGGAAAGGTTTGTTCCCGGGGCCTAGGGCGTCCCTGAGTCACCCAGCTCTGAATGTATTTTTGCACACAGTAGTTATGGTCTGTGGACGCAACATCTGTCATGGTTTGTGGACGCAACTATCTTCTGCATAGAAGGAGCGTCTGTATAGATAAGATAAGATAAGATAAGATAAGATAAGATATGATAAAATATTCAATTTTGTTTAAATATTACTTTTAAAACTATAAACAACTCTTTATAATATAAGCTGACATTCTGGAAAAAAAACGCTTTGACTTTACAAACTTATTGGGATCTTTTTTGAAAATGAGTACGGTTATTGGGAGGGGGTATTGAATGAGTTTCATTTTTTTGGATACTAAACTTTCAAATTTTTCGGATCACAGAAGGGAGACAACTCACTGGAGACAATATAAGGGACTCGACTCACTAATTGATAAACTAGAACAAATTCAAAAAAGAGCTGCCAGATTCATTACTGGAGAATATTCAAAACTGACAAGAATAACGCCATTAGTTAAATCATTAAACCTTGAAACACTAGAGGATAGAAGAACCAAGAGCAAAGTAGTAATCATACATAAAGCAATTAATTCTAATTTAGAAATACAACACAAAGATAACTTAATACAACCCTCAGATAGACATAAGGATAAAAACACCTTTCTTATTCCGTATGCCAGAACAAACACATACAAGTTTTCCTTCTTCCCGTCCGGAATTCGGGCGTGGAATGGGTTGCCTGAAGAATCCAGGAAAACCAACACTTTATCAACATTTAAATCTCTGATAAAAATGCAGGACTAAACACAAACCATAGATAAGCGTAGGACGCAATAATCTTCTGTATAGAAGGAGCGTCTGAAACAGATAAGATAAGATAGTTTAATTCATTATTAAAATATTAATTTTAATAATTATTATTATTCCTATTGACTATTTTAGTATTATCTTATCTTATCAATACAGACGCTCCTTCTATGAAGAAGATAATTGCGTCCACAGACCATGACAGGTGATCTGTTGGCAAGTGATGCAGCGTTCACAAGCCAAGGCTTTGTGGGTTCCACGCATTACCCAGCTGCCTAACTAGTGTTAGGTACCCATTCGGAGCTGGGTGACTCAGGGACGCCCTAGGCCCTGGGAAAAAATCCTTGCCTTGACATGGATTCGAACCCGTGACCATCGGTACGCTAGTCGACATTTAAATCTCTGATAAAAATGCAGGACTAAACACAAACCATAGATAAGCGTAGGACGCAATAATCTTCTGTATAGAAGGAGCGTCTGAAACAGATAAGATAATATAAGATAGTGATGCAGCGTAGCCCACTTTTTAAAAGAAAATACAGGAATTTAGTGTAATCTTTATTTATTTATTTTTTAATATTAATTTCATTCTGATTTAAATTTAAGGATTCCAGGGTAACAGTGCATTACTGCCCGAGATTAGTTTTTTTGTTTTTTTTTAAACTATGTCTAATTTAAAGAAACCCGATTTGTCCACAGTCAAACACATGCAAATTTTCGTTCTTCCCGTCTGGAATTTGGATGTGTTATGTGCTGCGGACCATCCATAAATTACGTACGCAGTGAGGTGGGAGGGGGTATTTAATTATCGGCCCTGTTCAAAACAGTCCCAGACAAATAGGCCCTGGACTAATAGATGGACTAATAGTCAAAAATACATCAAATACATGTAAATAAATTTACAACTTGCTCACTTTCTTAACTTAAAGGGTGAAAAGGTTGACAAGGTGTTAAAATGCAAAAATAATGTAAATTTTGTGTTAAAAAATGTAAAGAATTTGTCTGTGGCCGTTTTGACGGCTTAAAAAGTTGCAATGATAAATGTTTCTCACTTTTACAACGAAGAGCTACTTATGTAGAGTTCACGACCCTTAACCTTTTCCCTTTACTCGAACTGGAGTAAGGATACTGTCTTGTCATTGTAAAAGATAATAAATTTTCTAAAATTGTTACCAGACTTACCATTTCTGGAGTTCGTTGCTCTGTTCCTTTTAATTGTATATGACATTGCATACAATGGTAAAATTAAAATAAGGTTAAAAATAAAAGCGAAGTACATTAAATTTATCTATTATATTATTTTAACTGAACTGAATACTGAATGAATGATCTAAATACTATACTAAATACTATTACTAATTTAACTAATTACTATTACTGATACTGATTACTGACTCAGAAATTAAAAGAATAAAATTTAAGATTATTGTCATTGTTGAAATAATTGCAAATTTGACATTGTAAATTATAGTTATAATAAAAATAAATTACTTCAATCATCTCACTGTAACTCTGTAGTTTACAATTTACAGGTGACAGTGACAGTCTTATCAGTCTACAACAATATTAATACTAATACATGTTCAAGTAGATATCAAGAACAATGAACAAGTACAAGTAATACTAACTAAATTTAAATGACTAAAGCATACTATTATAATACTATACGCGGTGGTCGAGTGGCAGCGCGCTCGACTAGCGTACCGATGGTCACGGGTTCGAATCCATGTCAAGGCAAGGATTTTTTCCCAGGGCCTAGGGCGTCCCTGAGTCACCCAGCTCCGAATGGGTACCTAACACTAGTTAGGCAGCTGGGTAATGCGTGGAACCCACAAAGCCTTGGCCTGTGAACGCTGCATCACTTGCCAACAGATCACCTGTCATGGTCTGTGGACGCAATTATCTTCTTCATAGAAGGAGCGTCTGTATTGATAAGATAAGATAATACTAAAATAGTCAATAGGAATAATAATACTTATTAAAATTAATATTTTAATAATGAATTAAACTATCTTATCTTATCTGTTTCAGACGCTCCTTCTATACAGAAGATTATTGCGTCCTACGCTTATCTATGGTTTGTGTTTAGTCCTGCATTTTTATCAGAGATTTAAATGTTGATAAAGTGTTGGTTTTCCTGGATTCTTCAGGCAACCCATTCCACGCCCGAATTCCGGACGGGAAGAAGGAAAACTTGTATGTGTTTGTTCTGGCATACGGAATAAGAAAGGTGTTTTTATCCTTATGTCTATCTGAGGGTTGTATTAAGTTATCTTTGTGTTGTATTTCTAAATTAGAGTTAATTGCTTTATGTATGATTACTACTTTACTCTTGGTTCTTCTATCCTCTAGTGTTTCAAGGTTTAATGATTTAACTAATGGTGTTATTCTAGTCAGTTTTGAATATTCTCCAGTAAGGAATCTGCAGCTCTTTTTTGGATTTGTTCTAGTTTATCAATGTTTTCTTTGGTGGGTGGGTCCCATACAGAAGATGCATATTCTAGTACAGGTCTCACCAAAGTGAGATAGCATTTTAGTTTTATATCATTATTACATTTGTAAAGGTTTCTTTTTATAAAGCCTAAGGTTTTGTTTGATTTTTTAATAACTTCATTGACATGGGGATTCCATGATAATTTCTCATTTATTATGACTCCTAAGTATTTTGCATCTTTAGTTTGGGTTAGTTCCTTTCCATGAATGAAATATTTTGAACTAAATTCATTGCAATAATGTAATTATTGTAATGTAAATCTCTCATGACTCATACCTTCTTTAAAATTCAATTATAATTATCAATATTTTTTTTAATTCAAATTTAAGTCACACTTTTTAGTTTAAACTATTAAACTAAGAATAAACCTTTCATTTTATTATTATTTAGGCATGGGAGGGGTTTTTCAACAAACCAGGAAATCAAGAAAACCAACACATTATCAACAATCAAAAGTATAATTAAAATAAAAATGCAAAAAGAGACACAAGCCATTGATAAATTTAGGACAAATTATCTTCTCTATAGAATGAACATCTAAAATATATCAGAAAAGATAAGACTACACAGGAATTTTCAGATTAGAAGGCAAACATTTTACTAATTTGACATTTGACTAATGCTCAACATGTTAAAAGTTTTATAGTAGGGCTGCGGAAATTAACTATTAATATCTCAATTAATTGTTTTAAATTTTAATCGATTGAAAATTATTTTAATCGATAAAAATTCAATTAAAATATTAGAAAATATTTCTAAACTTTTTTTTGAATTGATTAATAAATAATTAATTATAATTAATAATCATTTTTTTTTACCTAAAAACTTTTCCCGCCTATCATAATAAATTAATTTTGATGTGAAAAACGTTAACAAACATGGCGATAAATAACAGGGGAAATAACTTTTTAAAAATGTCAATTACCAGTTTTTGTTATTTCCATTGAGGTTTTCAGTTGTATTTTTGTTTTAAAATTAATCGTCGATTACTTGATTAACTTTTACAGATTAATTGAACAAACAAAAATTAATCATTACCAGCCCCATTTTATAGCAATATTTTTGATGTTGATCAAATGGATAGAGTGCTTGAACTTGAATCCAAAGATAAGCAGCTGAAGTCTAAAGCCAAATTTAAAAAACAAATATTGCTGTTAATTTTTTTTTAATTAAGCATAGTAAAGTGTAAATCTTTTACTTGACTTTAAAATAGTATTGTAGTCTTTTAGGTTTTTTGTCTTCCCATTGATTAAGTTTATGTCTTTCACTCTGGAGAATTCACAAATAAAATTGTTTAGGTTGTCTTTTGGATGGCTTTGTGCAATAAGAGGGTTAGCAAATTTTAGTTGACTATTTGGTTGTAGATCCTACATGTGGAAGAAAATCAGAAGCCCCGAGCCTAGTGCTCTTCATGGGTCTTCCTGGAAGACCCTCCCAGCTATATGGCCCCCTCCCCCAGAAAAGGACATTGACAGCTGGGAAACCCCCCCCCTGGAGCGGCCGCTTCTGAAGCGGCCACCTGGGCATCTAAGACAGAAAGTCGAGGATGCCTCCCACTAAGTTGGCCTCACAAGGAGGGGTGGAATTGCCTTACTATGACCCGCTACCACTTTGGCGCCACCCCGGCAAAGCATACGAGTCTCAATGGTTTGGACCGCCGCTATGCGGGGGATCATCAATGACCTACCTAGGGTGCAACCCCCACTGGAAGGTCTCCTCAGAGCTGGCGTCCGCTGCGTTCTTCGCGGTTCCTTTTGCTAGATAGATAAAAAATCTATTGCTATATTATTAAAGAAATATTTAAATATTGTAACCTTTTTTGTCAAAAATTTTGTTTTGAGAGCATATATGAGATAGTTAAGAAGTCTAGCATGACTACTGTGCCCTATTCAAATCTGGCCTGAAACTTTGCAATATTGCCCTATTTAATTTAAATTATAATATAATATTTGAGGAATTTTCTACAAAGCTGCAAAAAATGAATACATCTCAATATGAACAACAAAGGTGCTGGCTGTGATGTTAGAAATAATTAAACAATCTATAAAATAAATTATAACTAAACAATTGAGTGAGGAATTACAACCATGTGATGTATAATATTTTATTCCAAATTAAGATGCAGACAGTACAGTACACACCAGGCGGGCCTGATAAATTATTCCTTGCCCAAGAACCTATTCCAGAACCCAAGGAATTAGAAGTCAGAATAAAAGTTTATGCATCAGCCATAAATAGAGCAGATATGTTGCAGGTAAAATGTTTTTCAAAAATTAAACCTAAAAAAAAATTCAGTAAACAAAAGATCAGCATTAAAACTTGATTCTTCAGTTTACTATGATAAATTTTTTAACTGTATTTCAAACACTTCAACAGTACAAGATCCATACTCATTAACTATTTAGTAAGGAACTCTTGTATAAAATTGACACGCTTAACCCTTTTTAGATGACTGCCAAAAAATTAATGGCCAAAAATGCAAAATGTTGAGTTATCTAACCAAAAATACCAGCTGACAGGTTGGCTGTCTTTGTACCAGATAATCAGATTACCTCTCCCACTTATACCTCATCTTTGTATTGGCATCCTGGCATCTATTTTAAGAATTATTTCTACTTTCTCTAGCTTTTGAGATGCCTCTTTTGAAAATATGTGGATGTAATATATAATTTTTTTTATCATACTGCAGTTAATGCAATTTTAAAAGACAGCTGCAGGTGAAGTGAAAATGTATACGTTTTAGTATCTACTTTTTGTTATTACATTTAAATTATCCTGCTGATTAACAGCTATTTAACTTGGATTGTCAAATATTTGCAACTTTTATTGTGTAGCCTGTTTTATTTTTAGTCTAAATTAATATAAATTAAATGGTGTTTACCAATGAATGGGTCATGCGGCAAAGCTCAAAAACACACCAACTGGGAATCCAGCGGTTCAAAAACAAAGTGCTAGAAGACCTGGTCTTTGCAGACGACATAGAACTATTAAAGTCTCCAAACCCATATACACAGGCCGAAGTGAACATTCTTAATGCATAATCCACTCAAATCAGCCTGCTAATCAACAAATAGGCTTTAAAAAAGGTTATCACCATTACAAAAAAAAGAACACAGAAAATATTTGTATAAATTATAATTGAACAGGCTCTTGAAAAAAAGTCTCCAGCTTCACATACCTAGGAAGTCAAATGTCAACCACAGGAGACTCAACAAAAATAAAAACATGTATACCCATGGCATCCAACACCTTTAACATACTTTCTAACATCTGGACCTCAATGACACTTAGAAGAATACCAAAATAAAGATCTTCAATGCCTGAATGATAGCAGTACTAATTTATGGCTGCAAAAGCTGGAAGGCGACAAATCTAACAGATCAACATCTCGGCGCTTTTCAAAATAATGCAGAATTTTACAATATATGATGGTCCAATTTTAAGACATCTGCAGCAGTAACTACACCAACAGACCATCACATGACAACCAGATGGCTAGAAGAAACCAGGTATACTGCGAGAAACTTTACAAAAAACAATCAACAAAGATAGCAAAATTCTAGGTCTTCACACATTTCAAAGTCCTCATCCAGCTGCAACCAAAAGAACTGGAAAACACAAGTATCTGCCCTATGAGCATTCAAGGCCCAAAAGGAAAAACAATCAATAAAAAATAACCTTTTTATAAAACTTAAATGAAGTATTTTAATTTAATTTTTATGTCTGGAAGGAAAAATGCTTTGACATAGTTATATTTTCTATGAGTACTTTATGATAAGTAATAAGTACTAGAGTAAGGTGTCAAGCTCTTTCTAAATACTGGTAATAAACTAAAAAGAAATTTAATTAATACCGGATTAAATTGTACCTCTTTAGCGAATGGGTCGTTATAATCCTCCAGAGGGAACGCCCTTAACATTAGGTTTAGAAGCAGCCGGAGTAATTGACAAAGTGGGTGAAGGCTGTCCAGCTAGCATCAGTGTGGGTGAAAGAGTAATGGCATTGTTGGCAGGTTAGTTTATAAATAGCCATTAAAGTCTAAATAAATACCAGGAATCACAATTTATTATTTGAGCTTTGGTTGTTTTTTTTTATTAATTTAAATAGCTCAGTATTTGTGTATTTAACCAGATATTAAAATTGTGCTTTTTTTAAATTAATAATTATTTAACTAATATTTTCAAGATAAATTATAAAATTCTCATATAAAATCTTGGTTTGTGACTTTACAATCTATTTATAAAACTGTGAGGTCATTCATACCATATAATAAAGGTCATACAAACTGTTATGTTATAGAAATACATGGGCAGGGGCTTTGAAGAGATGTAATCTCATGTGTGAACAACTTTGGACATGTAGTTGATTTCCACAAGATAGCTCTTTTTTATATAATGAGTACTTTTGTGTGCATTTCTTTTACATTTTTAAATTATATACATCCTCAATAAGTATAAGTAATCTGCACAATTACCAAAATACTAAAATATTGAAAACCTAAGAAATATGTAAAATCTCAATCAGGGAGCTCGATCCCGTTGTCCTAATATAAATAAAGATGGAATAAAAAAAATACCATTATTCTATTCTAATTCTTAACTATTTTGAAGAATTAATGCATTCATTTATATCAGTAACGTTGTACACAACGTCATTAAGAATTTTGGGCCAGTCAGAAAGGTTTAGAGAAACACCCTACTGAAATTTCTTTATTCATTTTTCAGGAGGAGGCAATGCAGAGTATGTGACATGTAGATTTGAGCAAGTCATACCAGTGCCTAAAGGTTTGACCTTGTTGCAAGCCACGGCTATTCCAGAAGTCTGGATTACAGCATTTCAGCTTCTCTACACAATTGGTGGGTAAACTTTTATTATTTTGATGATAAACCAACTAACTTGTAAGTGAACCGATAAAATTTAGTTTACATGTGCCTCAGTCTAAATTGGAAATTTTCAAGTTTACACAACAATATCTTTAATATCAAATTATCAATTACAATTGTTTTAATTACGGTACTGTCTGAACTGATTGTATTAATTTTGTAAAGATTAGATCTTCTGAAGTTTTTTATCATGTGAGGAAATATTTGGTGAGGGTGTTAAATGAGAGTATTGTAGTTGACTCAACTATTCTATAGACTGTAACCTGTTCAAATAACAAAGGATTGGGTTTGAAGTTCACTTAAGTGTAATATTAAAGGTTAAAAATAATGTTTTTCTAGGAAAATTGAGAAGCGACGATGTAGTGTTGATTCATGCTGGAGGCAGTGGAGTTGGAACAGCAGCAATACAGCTGGTCAAACAAGCTGGTGCAGTTGCCATTGTGACAGCTGGTAGCCAGGATAAGATAGATTTCGCCAAGTCTCTTGGGGCTAAAGATGGGATAAACTACAAAGTGGAAAATGTAGGAGAGAAGGTTTTGGAAATAACGAAGGGTAAGTTTTATGGTATTTTATTTTTGAGGAGATTCAAGTCCAGTTTAAGAGCATGTGTATCATTAAAATTAGATCTGATAGGGACATTTTTTTATATTAGTTTCATTAATACTTCTATAATTGACCAAAAAAAATTTTGTTGATTTTTATTTATATTTCCTAGAGGACTCTCCAGTTCCATTCGCAAATAATAATTATATTATTTTATTTTCCTAACTCATGTTAATGTCTCTTTAAAAATTGGGAAATTTTGTAAATTAAAATTTTTGGCTCTTCTGTCTCAAAAGGTTGCCAATCCCTGTCCTAGAGATATCATTAAGTTTTGGTAGAGAAATACTAGAATTTAATCTAACTTATAAAACATTGATAAATCACTTCGCCTCTACAAGCTTCAGATTTGTATTTCCAGGTCTAGGTGTCACTTTGATTTTGGACTGTGTAGGAGCAACAATGTATGAGGAAAACCTCAAGTCAATAAGACTGGATGGAAGATGGATTATTTATGGATTTTTGGGTTAGTTTAACTTAAACAATAAATAAAACCCATTAACAAAGGCTTCTTATTATTTTACAATATTTAGCTTTTATAAGAAATTTTCATACCAATAATATTAGATGCTAAGCAAAGCCTTGGATTTAAAAAAAATTGTTTTTAGGGCAGCATTAATTTTTTTACTCCTATATAAGCCAAATTTTGAACTATAAAATACAATACTGAAATCAGGGGGTCGGCTATATGCGCATAAAACAAAATGGATTCAAGGGCAGACACTAATGCCAATTTTCCAGCCACACATTTTCATCGCTATCTGACTCTTTATTTTGGTTGTGTGTACAGAGTAATAATATATATATATATACAGTAGAGCTAGCGGTGAAGCCGACGTCATCGGTACACGGTCTGATTTCTTAGAAATAACACACTCAAACGAAGGGAGTCGTAAAGGAATCCCCTTAAATCACATTATCTACCGATCACTTTGGCATCACCGCTAGCCCCAGCCTTGGTTACGGATTGCCACTGGTGTGTACACAAAGCTTGAAAGCACGCAGCCACAGAATTTAAAAGTGTGCTGAACTTTGATAACTTCAGTTGTAAATTTATTTGTGCAATACACCATAAATTTCTATGAACCAAAAGTATGGAGTAAAATCAGACAATCGTATGGTCGGCTTATATGCAGGTTTTTTGCAAAAACTGGCCATTTTAAAGAAGTTTTAGGGGTCGGCTTATATGCGATGAAGGCTTATATGCGAGTGTATACGGTACATTTAATGATTTTTAAAAGGGAAATAAGATTTAGAGCTACATGAGTAAATGCTTTTTGTCCTTGTGTTCTTGTTCAGGTGGTTCACAAGTCAACTCAGACATGAGCAAGCTGTTGGCAAAGCGAGTCAGTCTGCTCTTTACAACGCTACGCTTCAGATCAGTTCCAGTAAGCATTTTTTTTTCCTTTTAAGCTAACATTTTCATTTTGAAATTAAGGAAAAAAACAATCATTTACTTTAAAATTTATCTGTAAAAAAATATTAATAATTCCTGACAAAACACAAATAGTAATATGAAAATATTTAAAAAGAGCTTTGGATATACATGTATGTATACAATCCATCCTACCCACATATTTTGTATTGAGCTAAACTCATTTACGTCTACCAACACCAGAAACAATTATATGAAAATTAAAACTAGAAATAAAAAGAATATACATTTTACCACAAATAATTAAGCATGGAGCTCACAATGTGAAATATTTATTGTTCTGAAGTTTACTGTGACCTCAAAAATTTTATTATTTCTGGTAGTGCTAAAGTTTGTTAAAGATGTCTCTGTTTTTGCAATGCTGGTTTTAAAAAACTAAAATCAGTATGAATAAATAATAATTTGTATTAAATTACTTATGGATCAAGGTTTTTTTTTCATTTTTGTATTATCTTTCCATTCAGTATAAAGCAAATTTAGTCAGTGACTTCATCAAGCTGGCCATCCCATTGTTTGAAAATGGATCCTTCAAGCCCATCATCCAGACATCATTTCCATTAGCAGATATAGCAGCAGCACACACTTTGATGGAGTCTAACCAAAATTTAGGGAAAATAGTGCTAAAAGTCAGAGAAGATGACACATCATAGTCAAAGGGGGGAGCATAATTGAGGAACAATTATGAATATTGTTTTTTTAATTATTAAATATGATACTTTTTTTTATTCTGGTGAATAAGGCAAAATTTGTATCAGTAAATTATACTCAGAAGATATCATATTCTTATTGCCAAATATCTTAGCCAGAGTTTTGTTAGTGGTAAAAAGGATAAATATGTTTTCAAACAAACAACTTTTTACACTGTTTTCTCTTGTAAAAATAGTATCCACAAGCTTGTTATAATTTTTAAAAATTGTGTTTGCTATTAATTAAGTACATTTGTTCATAGTGTACAAACTTTCTTTTTTAAACTTTCAGGAGTAGTTTTTTGCAGCAAAGAAATGTTTGAAGTTATTTGGTTATTACTTTTTTTTAAGTTATTGGTAACATAATTCTCAGTGCTGTAGTATGTTATTTTCAATATACATTCCACTATTGTTTTTGAAATAATTTTGTACCAGTATTTTGCCAATGATTTTGGTTGTGATAATACTGAATAGTCAAACATTATCAACTAAAATGGTTGAAGATGTTTATTTTGTGATAAGAATTGAGTATGATTGATATATATAAAACGTCATCACCATATTTTTGGCTACATAAAACCTGTATGTATAAACTTGTTCTTGTATTTTCATATTGATGTCATTTAGAATTGTTTATGAAAAAATGAACTCCATAATAAAAAATCAATTTTTATTTAAAATGAAGTATGCTAAAAATCATTTAAGAAACACTTTTCATGGAATTGTTTTATTGAAATTGTTTAATGTTAAAATGATCATGAACTTTTTTACATTTAACTAAAAATTAAAATATGAGACATTGAACACAGAATAATATCATACGCATTTTTAATCTGAGTGCTACCTCAAGAAAACATTTTGTCATATGCATCCCTGTCCATTAATCCAATAAAATTTAACAAAATTACCTATAAATATCTGTTTAATATTTAATTTTAATAATAATTATGGATCTAAGTAAGCCTACCACAATTATTTGTGGTTTCTCTGCTCCTTTGCCCTGACTCGGAACTAAGACAGCTTCTAAGGTCTTTTATTTCTTCAATAGATTTATCTACAGGATAAATGCCTGCTTTGAGAAAAGAAGATTTTATGTTCTTCACTACAGCTAAATACTGTAAATGGGGAAAGTCTGAAGATACATTACTATGCTTTGACTGTCCTCAAGAAAATCAGCACAATTTTTACTGAGTGCATTTCCAATTGGATACAAATAATCTAGTTTATGTGAATGTGTGCATTCTGGTAGGGTATAAAGAACTATGCCAAGGCCACGCGTAAAGTCTGCAAGGTCAGGTGTTACTATATTGGCCTTGTCTCAATACAGTAACAGAACTTGCTCTTCATCTTTTAGTGTTCCATTAGAAAGTCTTTTAAAAACAGGGGTAGACACAAGGCATGTATCTGATCCTATAACAGCGCTGCCATACATTCCCCCAGACTGAAAGTTTAGCTATTTTTTTTTAAATGAAATATGGGGTCAAACTCAATCCAATGGCATTGGCACACAGAAGCACAGTAGACACAACTTTGGTAATATCTGCAGCACTGAGATCTTGACTCCGCACTTGGAATATAGGATGAAGATTTTCTGTACACATTTATGATGAGATCCTTATATATCAATTGAGGCTTTGTATGTAGCTTCAACTTTTCTATGACTGATTGGATGACCTGGTAAAACTCGTCTCTTGTATTTGGTTGCTTATAAGTGGGTATTTCTTGTTGAGGTTTGGGTGTGGTTCTGGGGATGTCCTACATGTTAGGCCATCTACCAAGAAACGCTTTGTACCAGCTTCGACTCATACTTCTACCCACTGGTATTGTGCCAGAAGAATTAGAAAGTTTTGTGACTAATGCCAATATACCCGTCTGATTTATCCGCTGACCTATTTAGTCCAAGTGTTGAATGTGTTCCACTATTTGTTGCTCCATGCGCTCATCTAAAAGTTTAGGTTTTAAACGGTTTGGACGCCCTCCCAAGTTGTAAGAGCTGCGCTCATTCAGACGATCATAAAGGGTTGACTTTGGAATACCAAACTGCAGAGATGCAGCATTGACAGACATACAGTTACACCTGATTGCTTCATAGGCACTCCTCAAGTCTTCAGGGCTATATTTGTTGTATCTTCCAACTGTTATTTTTTTAAATTTTCTGTGTAAACAAAGTATGAAAAAATTTAAAGGGAGGCTGGAGCATTTAAAATCCCAACCTTATGGAAGAATTCCATATGTTTTTATTATAGGCCTTCATCAGCAATAATATAAAAACTAAAGGTTAAATTTTAAAGAAACAAAGATGTAGGGGAAACAATGATATCGGAAATTACAGAATTTTCTATGAGATAAGAATAACGGTAAAAGAGTAGACTCAGTAGAAATAAATCTTTATACTGTTAGGTGTTTCAGGAAATATAGCTGTCAATCAAGGTTTGGAAGGAAAGCTTTTGTACACGAGTTCTGTGCTTCCCAATGTTTTGGCCTTTCTTCTAGCTCCTGTAACCTCCTCCATCCTTCGCCCTCTTTGACAACTGTGCACCACGTAGATCGGTCTTCTGCTTTGCATTCTCAGTCATTTGTGTTTATTCTGGCTGCTTTCATGCCTCTCTGGCAGACATCTTTAAATCGGAGACGTGGGCGACCTGTCTTCATCTTTCCCGATGCCAGTTCTCCATATAGGAGGTCCTTGTGGTTACGACCTGGGCTCATTCTTTTTACATGTCTTAGCCATCTTAGGCGTCTTTCACTAAGGATTGAGAAGATGCTTTGGATATTGGCACGCATTAGGACCTCACTATGTAGCACTTTGTCCTGCCATTTAATGAAAAGGATGCGACGCAGGCACCTCAAGTGGAAACTATTTTAAGCTTGCACTCATGGGATATATAAGTGGTCCATGTCTCGCTCCCGTATAGCAGCGAACTTATAACGCAGGCTCGATAGACACACCGTTTGCTTTTCTCCGTTCGCCTGATGTTTGCAAAACCCGTTTATTTGGTTTAGCCATTGTGGCAGCTACTTTGCCAATTCTACTGTTTACTTCGTCCTCGATGGACAGTGAGTTGGAAACCTTGGACCCCAAGTAGGTGAAGCTGTCAACAACCTCCAAGTTTTCATTGTCGATATTGATGGTAGAAGGAGGACATGTGTCTTGGGCCATGATGTTTAACTTTTTCAAGCTGATTTGCAGACCAAATTCTTTGCAGGTGTTGGAGAAGCTTGAAACGAGTTGTTGCAAACCAGTTTCTGTGTGTGCTATCAGTGCCGCATCGTCCGCAAAAAGTAGCTCGCAAATTAGGACATCTGTCTTTTTGGTTTTGGCTCGGAGGCGAGCAGTGTTGAAAAGTCCTTTATCAGCTCTGGTATGTAACCAGATTCCATCACTGCTATCCTTGAATGCGCGTCGAAGCAATACGAAGCAATTTTGTGGCTTTAAAATTGTATAATAAAATAAATAACTAATTGTAAATAGCTTGCCATGATATGTCATAAAAATAAAATAAAAATTTGGGGCGGTGCAGATTCGAATCATACTAAAGTAGGCTTTTTAATATCCATTAAACAATACTTGAGTATTTGTAAAAATATATATTACGTTAAAACTAAACAATATTAAAACTAATACCAATCAACAATGGACCAAGAGAATTGATAAAATGGGAAACTAACTGGAGTATGTCTTTCCACCCAGAAAAGTGTCAACTGTTAAGAGTAACAAAGAAAAAGAAACAAATAAATTCAAAATATTACATTCATGGAAAAGAACTGACCCAAACTAAAGATGCAAAATACTTAGGAGTCTTAATAAATGAGAAACTATCATGGAATCCCCATGTCAATGAAGTTATTTAAAAATCCAACAAAACCTTAGGCTTTATAAAAAGGAACTTTAACAAATGTAATAGAGATATAAAACTAAAATGCTACCTCACTCTGGTGAGACCTGTACTAGAATATGCATCTTCTGTATGGGACCCATCCACCAAAGAAAACATTGATAAACTAGAACAAATTCAAAAAAGAGCTGCCAGATTCATTACTGGAGAATATTCGAAACTGACAAGAATAACACCATTAGTTAAATCATTAAACCTTGAAACACTAGAGGATAGAAGAACCAAGAGCAAAGTAGTAATCATTCATAAAGCAATTAATTCTAATTTAGAAATACAACACAAAGATAACTTAATACAACCCTCAGATAGACATAAGGATAAAAACACAGTTTCTTATTCCGTATGCAAGAACAAACACATACAAGTTTTCCTTCTTCCCGTCCGGAATTCGGGCGTGGAATGGGTTGCCTGAAGAATCCAGGAAAACCAACACTTTATCAACATTTAAATCTCTGATAAAAATGCAGGACTAAACACAAACCATAGATAAGCGTAGGACGCAATAATCTTCTGTATAGAAGGAGCGTCTGTAAACAGATAAGATAAGAGAAGCTTATAAAGTAATCATGTAACAAAAAGGAAAATGGGGAAAATTAACAGCACACATCCACAAATCCCAATGTCATTTTTTTTTATTTTGCGAATTTTAATGGTTTTTAAATATCTGTACAATGTGTGCATAAAAATAATTTTTTTGCTTCTAAAGCTCTCACACGAGAGCAGTATTTTAAATGAGCCCAGTGATGTCACCTAAAATAAAAGGCTGTCCTCTGGGCAAAAACCAGAATTTGATGGTGTCTCAGATTTCACACAAATACAACAATGATCCTGATTTTCCTCAAATATTTTCCTTTTTCTTCTCTTCACTACATATATTTTCTGTAATTCTGAATCCAATGACTGAGATTAAAATTGGTGTGTAAATGGCAGAAGATGCTCTTTAGTTAATTTTGACACTTTCTTTGAAACATATCTCTCAAAGTTTTGGCAGTGATAGACTTCTCAAGAATGAAAAGCATTAACTGAAACAGGAGTTCAATGTCTTTATGACAATTCTGTTGTGACCAGGCATTGTTGAGTGTAAATTTGGTATCTTTAACAGATAAGATAAGAATAAGATACTACTAATAATATAGTTAGTCTTATCTATACAGACGCTCCTTCTATACAGAAGATTATTGCGTCCACAGTCCACAGACCATGCCGGTCTGTTGGCAAGTGATGTAGATTTCACACGCCACGGCTATGAGGGTTCCAACGCATTACCCAGCCAAACTAGTGTTAGTACCCATTCGGATCTGGGTAGACTTAGGAACACCCTTGGCCCCGGGAACAAATCCCTGCCTTCACATAGATTCAAGCCCGTGACCATCGGTAAGCCAGCTGAGCGCCCATGTCACTCGACCACCGTAAAGTTTGAAAGTTAAAGTAAGTCGAGTCACGGGTGAATTCCGATTGTCCGATAAATCTGAGGTAGCTTTGTAGTTTGTGATTGTGACTTTATGATTTACCTATGTTAAGTAGGTTTAAATTTCATTTAAATTTTAGGTAAAAGAGCAGTTTTGGGGCCGTCCATAAATGACGTCACTTGCCTAGGGAAGGGAGAAGGTCACACATTTGTCACGATGTGTGACGATTGGGAAGGGGGTGGGTGTTTAAGAAATGTAACGTCACATCAAAAAGCGAACTTGAAATAAAAGTTCTACTTAAATATTTGATTGCTTACAATTTATTTAATGACATTTTCAATGGCTTCACACCTGATACGATATTAGTCTAATAATTAGAGGGCAGCCTTACACTAAATACACACTTACATTCTTAAATGACAAAAAAGTGATTAGAAACATGCTAATTTTCAATTTAAAATACTGATTTTAGGGGGGGGATGTCAAAGCTTAGTGACATCATATTGGAGGGGGGTCTAAGTTCTTGTGACGAAGTCTAAAGGGGGTGGGGGGGGGGTAAAAATCGGCCAAAATCGAGTGACGTCATTTATGGACGACCCCTTTGGCCATGGCATTATTTTAATTTTGTCGGTGAATTGTAATGTTCTCGTGAGAACTTACGTTTTTAATTTATTAAATGTATTAATATATGATATATTTTAGCCTTTACAGTGCTAGTTTTAGTTTTTTGTTGTTGTTTTTTTTTAATTTCTAAGGCGTTTCTTTGGCTCTTAACGATACATTGTTATGGTAGACGTGTATTTAGAATATCGACCTAATAAATATGATCTTTAAAATCTGAACATAAATTGTATTTTGAGTTATTTTCCAGTTTGTGCGTTTTTATTTATTTTATTCTTTTGTGCGAGTACATTTTTATATGTTTTACAGTAATTTTTTTTTATTAAAAAAACGTCAAATTAATTTAATTAAGTTATTAAAATATTGCTTGAGTTTTAAACCAACTAAGGTAAGTTAAAATATCACTAATTATTCTTTAATCCTTGCCTTCATATTAGTATATTTATTGCATAGTTTTTACAAATAAACTAAACTTAAAAATCTGGAATAGACGGACTAATGAACTAATGTGTTGCAATATTTTAGGGTCCATTTGATAGGGCATTTCTATTTGTTTTTAAAGGGTATGTAGCGCAACGACAATATTGCATGCATGTTGTGAAATAATAATTATATTATATTCTTGATGATAACGATATCTCAAACCAATATCAAAATCAAATTATACATGAAAATCTTATTATATATTGTTATTCAAAATACAGTTAATTCGTTTAAGTTTTAATAGTTTTAAGAATTAGAGTTTGAGGCTGAGGAAGTTGGAGTAGTTAAGATTTAACTCATGATTCTTTTAAGTAATAGTATTAGTTTTGTATTACATGTACTAATACTGATTAAGAGTAAGAGTGATTATACTGGGGACTGGGACGACATGAGTCTCAGTTATTATTAGTTAGTAATATATTAGTAAGTGACATTTCCAGTTGTCTGTACTTATATTATATAGTAAAGTAAAAAGGGGGGGGGGTATGAATATTTAATTTAAAAAATGCACATTCATTTTCATAATTTATTTATTTGCCAAAGGGGCCGTCCATAAAGTATGTCACGCTATTTTTTATCACAAATCTCGGACCTAAAGTACGTCACACTTTCTTACAAAAATGTTGTTTTTTATTTTAAAAAATTATTAAAATTTAATATAAAACACATCTTATCTTATCTTATCTTACACATACAGTGATGTCACACATGGCCGAACCCCCCCCCTCACCCCTGTCACAAACTGTCACACTTTCTTACACCCCCCCCCCTTCTGGAGATTATTTGGGACATTTCTAAATTAAAAAATTGGGTAAAATTAAACTTTCATTTAAAAGTGCTCATGCATAAGGATAAAAATTGGAATAGTATTACCTAGCATTAACTTTAACTAATACAGTGAAAAATGTTTAATTTAACACAAAATAATATTACCCATTACTGTCCCAACAAACTAATATTTATGGCTATCACAAAAAGATTTGATTCTGGAAATTAACAAAATACAGAAAACACCAGCTGAGCCAGCGAGAATTAAGTATTAAGAGTGGCTTGAAATGAAAGAGAGACAGCGTCTTATGTTTCATGTTAAAGGAGGTTAAAATATCGACAACATTGAGATAGTTTAGACATTCCTCCCTTCACTTCCCCACCACACTTAAAAACGTCTCAGCATCTCTTATTTGGTGACGGGTGTATTGCAGTCTGTGTACAGATCAGTGGAGTTGGTTCACTTCTGTTTTCTACTTTTATTTAGATGAAAATTTCCATTGTGAAATAAATAAAATACTTTTTTTATAAATTATTATTTATTATTTTTTTGTTATGGATTAAATTTTTTCAAGTCCTTGTCAAAAATTTTTTTTTAATGTATCATTATTAAATACATACTATAATAATAACACCCTTTTCCAGTCCATGACGGACTATGGGGAAAGTGAAGTAGCGTTCAAAAGTTATTTAGCCACCACTAATGAGCAAGGGATTGTGTGGCCAGCACAATGCCCTAGGGGCCATGCCAGCACCGAGAATAGAACCCGCGACTCTCTGCTACCTCGGTTCGGCAGTCCAATGCGCTACCTCTATACCAGCTCTAATAGCTATGTAAATAAAATGTACTCTAATAAACGTAATTTTGTTGAGTAGCCTATATTTACTTTTTTTAAAATATCCTTAAACTTGAAATTCTTTTCACATGAAAAAATATTTCAGTCCCTCAAAAAATGATTTGCAATGTTTTTATAAATCATATGTCATATGCCTTTAGTTTATTTTTCAGTGTTTAAAATTCTAAGTTAATTTATTTTAAAATTTAAGCCTCTCGACAGGAAACCACACTAGCTCTAAACTCTGTTGATTAATGAATTGAAATCATCAATAAATTTTAAGTATGATCAATATTATTCCTATTCTTTAGATTGGTATATGATACTTGAGTCATTTTTTTTATTAAACTCACTAATCTACATTGTACGAATAGGCCTACAATATAGTAACAATGCCAGGTCCAAAGAAAGCTCCCCGGACAAAAGGAAATGTCAAGGTATGTTGTCAGTGTTAAACTATTTATTATACTTTTATTTTATAAACACAAATGTAGTCCTTCAGAGTTCAGAGCCTACATTATCCAAAAAATTAATTGCTGATTATATGCATTTTGTATATAAATAGATTTAATAATTATTCTGAAGACTACCTAATTTTGTTTACAATATGATATTGAATATCAAAAATAAAAGTGACATCCTAATCATTATTCTATTATTTAATATTATTTAAACTCATCTGAAAGACTCCTTAGTGATTATTTTTGAATCAACTTAAATTGATTTGAACTTAATGAAACCAATTTTTTAGGGCTGCGGAAATTATTGATTAATCTCTCGATTAATCGTTAAAATTTTTATCGATTAAATATCGATTAAAATAATTTTAATCGATAAAAATTCGATTAAAATTAAAGAAAATATTTATAATATTTCATTTTTTTTTATTAATAAATAATTAATTATAAATAAAATAATAGTCCAAGTCACTGGCTGGCTGGATGTGGAACGCTGAGGAACGATGTACAACAGTCTATAGCAGTTGAAAAATTGTGTCGTGATTAGCACTGTAAAATTATTTAATATGACGTCATTGTTTGATCTTATATTTAATACAAGGTGCGCTAAAAGGTGTGCAAAATAATTATCAATTAAAGACGTGCTGTAAAAAAATTATATGACGTCATTGCTTTAGCTTGTATCTTAATTTTGGAAAAGAGAACGGTGTAAAAATAGGATTTGATGATTTATAATTATAAAATATTTTGTGTACATTTCAGGAAGTTTAAATTTTTCGTATTTATAATAACAAGGATAATTTACTTGTGGTTTTGACAAAAAAAGTGGGCGCCATAAGCGCCCTAAAGCCGATGTGGGCGCCTTAGGCGCCCTACAACCCCTAGTTAATAAATAATAATAAAAACTTTTTTTGACGTACAAACTTCTCCCGCCTAATATTACAATGTATTTTATTAATAATTAATTTATGTGGGCCTGCTAACGTCAACTAAAAATGGCAGACAGTGATAGCATCAGTTCCATCAGCACAGTTAGTTTTAGACATATAACTGGAAAGTTAAGCTAAAGTTTTGTTAATTACAAATCCTGATCCTTTTTTTTAAAATATTTTTTTTTAAATTAACGTAATTAGTTTTCAAAGATACATTTTTTTTACAAGAACGCGTCTCATTGGACCTTTATGTATCAATGGCTTGAAATAACACTTGAGAAATGAGACTTAGCAATATTTTCCATTGTTAATTTTTGAGTTAGACATTATTTCCATTGTATGCATAACTTTGATTTCAATTTTTTGTGTGGATTTAAAATTTAAAGACATAACATTTAGTTAAAAATATTCTTATTTTTCAAGGTCATTGAGACAGGGGAAATAAATCAATAAAATAAAAATGTCAATTACCTGTTTTTGTTACTTCCCTTGGAATTTTAAGTTTAATTATGTCATAAATGTTTATTTTTGGATTTAATCGAAATTATCGATTAATTTTTTCAAAAGTTAACGATTAAAATAAAATTAATCGATAACAGCCCTACAATTTTTCAATGCTATATTAAAAGTTGTTGAAAGCCTTAAAATGGTAATAGAATTAAACTCACATTTATTCTACCTTTCCAGCCTTCCAGCAGCAGCCAAGCTGCTCTATTGTTAACTGCAGGTGGTCATGTCACTACAGGGTTCATTGGATTTTCTAGTAACCCTGCCTTTGTACCAGCTAGTGAAATGTTCGATGACGCTGAAGCTGCCCTTGATGGAGAGTTTCGTATTGTCCTCCGCAAGTTGTCCAAGCGTGACAGTGTCACCAAAATAAAGGTTAGGCAAATATGTACTTTATCAGATTCTTACATTCATTCACCAAGACCAACCCTGCATCTAGAATAATTGTTGAAAAGATGATTCCACAACAACATGACACTACAACAATATCCACAAGGATCTGCTTCATGAGTTTCCATTAATTTTAGTAATTATGTTCCATTTTAATAAGTCTGTAAATTATCATAATACAAACTTCTTGCAGCTTGAAATAGATATTGTTGCATTTTGCACCATGCTTGGGGATAAAAGATTTATTTTCTGTCTTTTTTATAAGAATACTGTTTTATGATATTCTGAAATAACTAAAGTGCACCTAAAACTAAGTGCAATCTATTTAAGTTATTAATAAAATATGTAAATGTACTTGTAAATAATGATATGTCCTTATGATTGAATTTTCCATGTCAAATTCATTCATATGCTCATATGTCGAAATCACAAAATCAAATTAAATCAGAAAACAAAAATTTTCACTCATAGCTCAGACAGCAACTTCCAAATCTTAGCAAGTCCAGACATTACATTACAGATACATAAAAGCACATAATGTCAAAGGGCTCTGGACACCAAGTTCATCAACAAAACTAGCACTTAAGACAAAATATTTGTCACAACAGTCTAAAGTTATTTCTGTTTTCTTTACCACTAGCTAATATTTACATTTGCTTAAGATTTAAAGTGTTGGTTTTTTTTCTTTTCAAAAATATTTTTTTTTAAGTTATCTTTAGAAGACTTTGTTAAGTATGTCTGATTTTGAACAAATATATTTTACAGATAAGAACAATTTTATTTTATAATTAAAATTTAAAGATATTTTTATCTTTCAGGCTTTGCACGAATTTATAACTTTATGCACCACTAAAGAGGAGGACCTGGTGAAAGCAGTGGTTCCATTTTGGCCTAGACTATACAACAAGCTAGCCACTGTAAATATTTGTGTTTTACTTAGGTCTTAAATTAGCTTAATTAAATTGTTTTTGGGCATCATTTAGAGCAGGCAAGTGAAACATGCAGCAAGATGGGTGTCGCACAACCTCTTGCAAGTACAGAAATACTGTACAGGCTGCGCCATGATTTATTCTACATAAAATTCACCTAATTGTAATGTCACAAAGTGCTGAAAATTAATTATCTATTTGAACAAGAATTAATTATTTTCTTATTTAGATGAAAGGTCAAAAGACAGATGAAATAAAAGATAACGCCAGGTTCTCACTGGTGTTGTGAAAAGTACTGAAATGATCTTATGTTTAAATAATAGGATAAAATAAACTCATCACTAATAATGTCATGTGCTTCATTTAAAAACTAAGTTTTATGTGGATCAGCATTATCAAGTGAAAATTTATATAATTTTCCTAAGTGCAAATAACTGAAAACCAAGGCAATACTGTGTGTTTTGCTTATCTTTAGTATAATTATCACCTGCATGTCATGATTTCTTATCATTTGAACACCACTGATTTAACCAAGTCCGAAAAACCTGCAGATGAATCTACTGGAAATGCAGTCAACTTCTACATTGAGAGCAAATTATTTTGATATGAGAATATCTAATCAAACATTCCTTAAAAGTTTTAAAACTTCAGAAAGTTTGCAGCAAGGAATAATAAATCTTTGATTCTACCCATGTATTTGAATAGTTATTTTCTTCATGAAATGAACAAAAACTTCTCAGAGTACAAGGCTGACGAACAACATGTGCCATCTAAACATGCTGGACCTACACTGAAGTTTTAGCCAGACATAAGAAGAAAAAAACCAATAGCTTTAAAGCCCAATGTAATCATATACATTTATGATGTCTTTGTTTTTCTCTTTTAGGATATTGAACACAAGGTAAGAGAGCTGTCTCAACGAGCTCTTTTGGCATTAGCTGAGAAAACAGGGAAGTGCTTGGCCCCGCACCTGAAGAGCTTCATGGGAATATGGATGGTGGCAATGTGTGACACCTACCCCACTGTGGCCTCGGCTGCCAACACAGCTTTCACCAGCACTTTCACAGCAGTTAAACAAGTCGAGGCAGTTCAGTTTTGTAAGGCTGACATTGTTGAGGTAAAAGTTATTCACAGATCTGCAGTAATTCAATTTCAATAATTTAATTAACCATTATCCTGAAAGAATAACTGATTGCTATTGAAGCCCCAGAATACGAGAATGCCAACAAGTTATTTGTGATGGTGTTAAATGAAAATAATTATGTTTACAGTTTGACATCAATTGTTAAAATTAGACTTGTTTGATTTTTTTTTAAAGGAATAGAACTAATTTTAAGTTTATGTGTTTTAATATTTTTTTGTTTGAGATGATTTTTTTTTAATATGCTAATTTTAAAAATAATAAGCGTTATTCATTTCCTGCCCAGATAATTACAATTTTGAGTTTGTATTTAATTGTTGTCTTCTACAGGAAGAGTTAACATATTAAATTTATACATTCCAGTGTTTACTAAACAACATCATGAAAGCTACCCCAGAGACCCTCAGCGATCCACAGTAAGATATCCAATTAAAAATTGTTATTTCTAAGACAGGAAAATGACAAAGCCCACTTTGTCATTTTCTAATGATAGAACGTGGTATATTTCTCATATGTATTTGCTTAATTTTGATCTTATTGTATCAAGTTTAAAGATTTGAGGTTCTATAGATTAACGATTTAGATTTCATCTCATTTGACTATGTTTTATCCACAGAACCACCAGTGAGATAGATATGACAGCCAAGCATGAAAGGGTAGTCAGCTCCAGTCTGCTTGCACTTCGCAAGCTTATAACGATTCTTCCAGCCGACACTGTCACCACATTCATGTCTGAGCATATTGATGCCCTGTTGTCTAGTTCAGCATTTTGGAAGCATGGAAAATCAGCTTCAGTATCTGTATGTGTTATGTAAATGATTCTTAATGGGGTTTTTTCCAGTAAAAATTTTAAAAAATATCTGTTTGAAGGTCCCATGAAGAAACCATAAAATCTATTATTAAATAAAACGTTTATATATTTCTAAGGTCGATGAAATTTTGGGTTTGAAAATAGTTTAAAGTTTAGAATTAAACTCAAACTATGATCAAATATTGCTTTTGGGGGGAAATTATTTCTGCAGATAATTACTTGATACTAATACTAAAAGTGATTTAGCTTAAATTTCCTCTCATTTGCTCAGATCAAGAGTGGTTTACTGAGTCTGTTGGCAGCAGTTTGTCAACTGTGTCCAGATGCATCCAGCAAGGCTGTCAACAAGATAGCTCCATTCGTCATCTCAAACCTTGATGCCTCTGATCCAACTTTGATCTCTTACACATGGGAGGCCACTCTATCTATGATTAAAGCCCATAAGGTAACAACTCCATGTTTAACTTCAGAGCTTTTTGCTCTGGTTTAATTATCAGCATAGATTTTTTTTTAAAGTCAAAATAAATTTGATTAACAGACAAGGCTTTGGCTCTTTGCAGGTTGTCAAATTCTGTGCAACTTCAAAACTTCCATAGCCAAAAAGCATATCACTACATATGTTGGTCTTAAAAAAAATTATACTAGACTAATTACAAAATTTATGAATTAGAAGGTCCTGAACAATTTCGGGGAAAAATTTTTAAAAACGGTATAAAACAAGTTTTTTACTATAAATTCTATAAATCGTTTATGTACGAGACGTAACTAAAAGAATGTTCATTATAATACGCAGCGCAAGACCATCCAAAAATACAAAATTGTAGTTATGTCTCGTAAAACGTGTTTAATATAATGCGCACCGATCAGGAATATGTTTATAAAAAGTGTTGTCAATAAAAGACGCACCTTATTGCGCGACAGGAAAGGTCATTCAATATAATACGCACCGCATCACTCCATCTCAAAAATTTAACATGACACATAGAGATAAATAAAATAATCTAAAAATTCAATAATTTAATTACAGTACATGCGATCGATCTGAAATTTTGATACATCGTTTTTTAAAGTTTTTATCATCGGCACAAAACTGCCTGCAAAATTTCAGCTCGCTAGCTTACGAGGAAGTGGGTTAAAAATGGATCCAAAGTTTTGGCGACAAGCAAACAAGGGCTCAAACAAACAGACACCTGAGTTAATATAAAGGATTTAAAAATACCGGGAGTAACCATATATGGAACAAGAAGTCTTTGTCAGTGTTCAGTACAACAAGAAAGTAATAAATATAATTATGTTGTTGCTCTGAAGAAGAAAAATTGACTGTTTTTTGGTGGGGGTGGGGTATTTTTCTTCTTCCAGGATTGCTGGGAGCATATCAACTGGCAAAAGGCTATGTGGCCAAAGATTAAACACATTCTTGAATCAGGCTGTTCGGGTCAGGCAGCAATCGTCTCCCCTTGTTTACTACCTCTCCTCAGCAAAATAGTTAACCTTAACTACAGTCAGTTCTTTGATTCATTTCGAATGGGGTAGGTAATAGATTCAAAATCTTATAAACTAGCTTTTTTTTTAAAGAATTTTTTCATGTGTTTATTATATAATACTTTTATGATTTTCTAAAAGTTGTGTATCTTTTAAAAAATTTTTTTTATCTTAACTCAATTTTTTAAACATTTTATTTTCAAGCTTATGTGCGGCCAGATCTTTGTACAGCCCATCTGACACAAATGCCCTTGTCAAGAGCTTCACAGAATGTATTCACTACAGTATTCAAAGTATAAAACATTCTGGTAATGATCGTTCAGATGTCAGAAATTTAATTCTGAACCAGGTATGTAAAAATTTATATTTTTAAAGGTGTGTCATTAATTTTGGCACTTAAGTTCTTGGCTTTTATTCATTTTAAAAGTCTTTTTAGTCTGTCAAATGAAAGGTGGCAATCAAATTAGATTGAGAAAAATAAAACAAAGTTAAAGCTGTCTTGTAAAAAAAATGTTAACTGTTACTTCATTGTGTTAAGATCAAGATTTTGCTAACAACTGAGTGAAATTTTATGAATCTGAACTGTAGAAAATTGGAACTGAAACTTTTGTTCTTATACTGTCTCAAAATCTTCAGGCAAAATAGCAATACAGTCAAAACCGGTTAAGTCGACGGCGTTGGGGTATGAAAAATTGCTTCGAGATAACCGATGATCGAGTTAAAACGAAAACCAATATGGCGGCAAAATATTAACATGTGCTTGAAATTTCTTTTTATACATGATGTGCGTTAATTAGTGATGGGACGATTAATCGGAATCGTATCGGAACCGTAATATTTCTTCACTCTTTCCTTAGTTTGTAATGACCGTTCGTTTTTAAGGACCGTTTAAATATAACCATGGTTCCCACTCAGGAAAACGGGAAAAAGTCGGGAATTCTTTAAAAAAATTTCTCTGCCTTGAAAGTCGGGAAAAGTTATGACTAATCGGGAATTTTTATATATATATATATATATATATATTTATGCCGAAGTAAAGGACTTTGATTACGTCTCTGTGGTCATGTTTCGATTCCATTTAATAAAAAAAAAGTTACCAGTTTATAATTGTCTGCGCATGCGTTAAAAAGTCAAATTTTTCGCCTCGTCTTGCCCCATGCCGCGTGTGGCATGGCATGTCACAGCCGCTCACATTTGCCGTCGAATCAGCAAATTAAAAAAAAATAAACATATCAATATGGTAATTTTAAGTTTAATGCTTTTGACGTGCAGGATATCTGTTACTATCAGAATGCTCTCGAATTTCCTCAGTCAATCAAACTTGTAATATAAATAAAACTATTGTGGCCTTGACCGTTGATCACAGCACTCTGTGGGCTGTGTGTTAGACCTCGGCCGGCAACTAAGTCTAAGGGAATTTTTTTTAAATCATTCCTTATCAGAATTGGACCTACAAAAGTGATGATGTGTATATTATATATATATATACATGTACTGGAATATTAAGAAAATGATTTTATTTCATTGTCACGCGCCTGTTAGTCACAGTCAAGTATATTACTGGTAAAAAAGCAACAACAAACTTTTAAAAGAATAATAATGTTTTTATTTAATTAAATAAAAACCACCGTCCATTCTCGATACCAACCTTTATTTTCATTTCTAAAGATATTCATTTATCTTAAAAAATAAAATGATTAATGCATCAGAAAATGAATTAAGTTTAATAATAATATAACATGCACTGCGAAATAATGACGATTAACGACCTCTAACGCAATTTTCCAGTACCTCGGGTGAATACATACTCCATGGATACACGTCGAACTAATAATTCACACATGCAAAACATCCGGTAATTTTTATTGAAATCTCGTAGAATCACACAACAGCCGGAAGTCTGGAAGAAAGCGAGATGTCAACACTGTTTTGAACTAAAAATGGCAAAGTGCATTGCTAGGCGAACAGACGGGGATCAAGCTAACCGACGTTAAGTTGCAAATTTGGCCCTCTTTAGTGCTCGAGGAATTAGGTTTCGGCGACTTTAAAAAAATCGAATTAGCCGATGAGAAAATGCTAAGACAAATAGAGAATTTGGCGGTTCCAATGAAAAAACGTCGAGTTAGTAGGGTGGTCGAGTTAACCGAGCTTGAGTTAAGTGGGTTCGACTGTAGTTTGTAATCAAAGTGATAATTAACTAAATCTATTATCTAAAAAACAAAACTAAAAGTGTTATCTAATTAAAAACATCTACTAAACATGTCACAATCCTGAATAAGGATTTTCCTGTAAAAAAAACAGCAACAAAAAAACCTTTGGTTCCCTAAAAGACAGAGAGCATTCCAAATTTCTGGGCTGATTTCTTCAGATTATGCCAGTGAATTTAAGAGTTGTCTGCTTTTAATTTTTATAATGTACTAGCAGACCTGACGTGCGTTGCAACGATCTCAGTAAAAAGGGATTATTAAAAACAATTATGCCAGAAACCAATAAAGATCGTTATAAATTGAATGGGGAATAAAATCTTAAAAGTTTACGAAAAAAGACAATTGGGCCCCTGGCCCCGAAACAATGGACATAAGGAGTTCATTGCTCTACCTTATTTTTGTATGGGCTATCAAATTTCTCTATACAAAGTTTAGTCGAGATTCATTCACGTTCCTAGTAGCTAACGCTTAGAATAATTTTTATATAGCTCATATAAGCAAAAAAACAGCTTTCGGGGCCCCCAGGCTCAGTCGGTGCAAGATTTATAGTTCTAAATTCCTGTTTATTTCAATCAATTTGTTAATGGATATATTTATCTATATTTCTCAAGATGCACTTCAATTGAATGGGGAATAAAATCTTAAAAGTTTACGAAAAAAGACATTTGGGGCCCCCAGCCCTGAAGGAATGAACATTAGGTGTTCATTGCCCTATAGTATTTTAACATGGGCTATTAAGTTTTTATTTACTAAGTTTTTCAAGATCCATTCATTTACACAGTAGGTAACGTTTAAACTAATTTTTATATAGCTCATATTAGCAAAAAACAACATTATGGGCCCTCGGAGCCCCAAGAGTGTTACATTAAAAAATAAATTAGCCATTTACCATCCCGAGAGCATACGTAACAATCTCTCAAAGTTTCATGGCAATCGGATGAATGGTTTAGTAAGGACATGCATACATAGTAATACATACATAAATATTTTCATTTTTTTATATATATAGATTTAAATTGAGAGGTACTTTGTTAATATTACAATAACTTCCTTATTACTTCAGCTTTTGCTGGTTGTACAAGCTTCCTTGACAGAGCAGCAGTTAACTCTGTCTAAAACAGACCTGTATGCAAGTCTCAACAGTTTACTTGAGGTAGCCAACAATATCATGCCAGGGACAGAGCAGTTGTTCTGGTCTGAACTGTCAACATTTACTGTTGAAAAACTTGAAGCCGAGTATCAGTTGATAGCGGAGAGATGCCAAGATACCCTCACTGTTAAACAGAACCCGCCATTCTTTCAGTGCTTGAATTGTCTCATGCAAGGCCTCGTCTTTCAATATCAAACCTCTACAACAAAAGAAAGGGTTAAATTTGCACAGGAGGACACCAGGACAAGTCAGAAGAAATCAAATAATCTTGACAAAAAGAAAAACAAGTTGACCAGTCCCTCTGAAACCTTTGTCAGTGACATTCTTGCTACAATCTTTGAGCTGGCCATGGCTGGTGAGCTCACAGCGCCTATTTTCATATCTCTGTTCAAAGACCTTTCCTTTACCGACATACCTGTGATTGCTGCCCAGAGGCTGGCAGATGATATCAAAGTAACAAGTCTGAGTCTTGACCCATCACAGAACCTGCTCAACTATGCTGCAGAAAATGTTCAGTCTGAGCTCCCTGTGTGTAGCAGTGACAGTGCCCATCAAAGGTTTCTCTACAAGAAGGTCATCAAGCTGCTGTTGTACACAGAGAGTAACAAGAGCCTTAGGGATTTAGGAGGTGGGAAGTTTACAGAGGACCTAGTTCTGATCACCTTGGCTTTTCTTTCATATATGGATGCTGAAGAGGGAACCAAACTCCTCTCTTTTCTATTAGATGTGAGTCATCTTTTGCTTGGTATATCATATTTAATTAAGGCTGTTAAAGATTTTTTTAAAAATTCAATTTCTGTATATTTGATTTGTTATATTAGTGAGTATACATCTATTTTATTTATGAATGATCAGAGCTCATTTAAAACATATTTAAAGAGAGAAAAAAAATGACATTGATGAACAAGTTGTCAAAGACTAGTCTGCTAAGCACAACAGCATAAATAGTTGAAGTTAATTTGTCTACACTCCCTACACAAATATATTTATTTACAAGTGGTACATTATAATTTCATCATAAGTTTAACCCTAGGTATAATATTAGTTGCTTTTATCACTAACAACTGTATCCCTGACCTTAAGAAATGGAAATAAAGTCGACTTACTAATTAATTGCTATATAATAATTTGTTTATTCAGACACCTAATGTATCATCAATTTCTTATTGTTTCCAGAATGTTCAAGCCAGTCAACTGACATGTCAGCTGATACAACATATTTTGACCTATAGTCCTGTAATTCCGGCCTGCCATAACTTACTGCAAGGCAGCCAGGTTTCTAAGAAGATCAAAGAGGTAACTCTTGCTGGAATAGAGACTAACAAGTGCCAAGTTAGTGAATCCAATGCTGTATGGAAGATGTTGATGTCAGTTCTTGACATTCTGGACTCTAGTAACAGTAAGTAGAACATGTTTGGTTTTGCATCCAGCCGAACTGCATATTGTTTAACAATTTTACTTTAATAGTATTAAATTATTTTCTTGGGAGCATTGTATAATAATCATGGTATTTTAAACTTCCTACTAGTGTCTCCATTGTAAAAAAATAATGTTATTCTTTTATAAAACTTCATATGAAAGGCTAAAAACATAAAACAAAATTATGAATGATATGGAACAATAATGTACACTCAACTTATTACAGATGACCTCCTTAGCCAATCCTGCCTTGATGCGGCTATTTCTAGCTGTTTAAGTATTTTAAAGGAACATCAGGTTTCTGAATGTAATCCAGCCACTTTGGTCCCTGTTATTAACTTTACCAAGAAAATCCTAGACACACGAAAGGTATACAATCAATATGTATGGTATTTCTTATAGCATTTTTGTTAAATTTGTGTTTAACAATTTATTTCATAAAATAAACACAAAGAGGCAGGTTAAATATCTTAAAGTGAATCTATAATTAAGGCACTTTAAAATCTTTTTCTCTAAACATTTTAAGTTTTAATGAAAACACATCAATGCTTTTATTCTTAAATTTTACATGTGACATTATACATAAATGATGTTAAAGCTCTTTTGTATTTTAAAATTCCATGCAGTTGGTATTTGTATTGGTAAAATCTTGAAAGATATTGAAGTTTATTTCTTTAAATCTGTCCATCCATGCCACAGGTCTGGACACACCCACAGCTTGGAGAACTAGTTTTGAGTTTGTTCAGTCTGTTGTTGAGCAATAAAAGTTCAGGTAACATTACCAATGATAAACATATAATTTATTGTATTCACTTTGACACTTTATTTTATTTAGTTAGTATTAAAAAAACCTAAGTAACCCCATTTTTTTAAAAAGCCCATACTCTTTTGGCTGGTCAGGCTAAAAAGAAATTGCCGTCTTGGTGGCCTGTATTCTTTGCATTCAGCATTTTGTTCAAAACTGATGATTTTGAATCAATTACAGCCTACTACTTTATTGTAAGTGGGGCAGACTAACTACAATTGGATCAGGGGTGCCACCAATCCGGTTTATCCTGGAATTCCGGATTCGTGAAGCTAAATATTTTTATTTTCCGGATTCACAAGTTTTTGATTTTGCTCTTTCCGGATTCGGGAGGTTTTTTTCTTGCTCTTCCCGGATTTTCCGGATTTGCGAGTTTAGTTTTTCAAATTTGGCTTCTGGGTTTTAAAGAAGGTGGAAAAAGTCATAACGCGCGGAAAGCCTATTCAGTGAGATGCGGACTCGTTATAAATAAGACGGGTACCGTGACCTCTCCCTTCTTTTAGCTCTCATGTCATTATCGCGCATCGTTCTGCGCATATAAAAAAATGTACGGAAAAACTTTGACAAAATAATTGAACGGATCGCACTCCGTTTGAATTTTGAATCAGAATTTTGTGCTTGACATCAGTTTTCTAAAAAAAAATTTAATTTTATCATCATGGATTACGTCAGACATGTGCTTTCGGGTGATTGTTTTACGGTTTATAAATACTAACATGGCATTAGCCTCATTAGGAGTTTTTCGTCTTCTTACTTTTAGTAAAAGTTTGACCTTTGAGTTCGCTGGAACTAGGAGTGTCTCAACTACTTTCGCTTTAGAATGCATTAATTATCAAAATACATGAAGATAAAATGAACAAAAAAACTTTTTTAAAAAGATGAGGCCCAGCTGCCGTGAGGAATGTAGAATCTCGCATGAAAAAGCAGAAAATAATTTTTTAGTCACAAACTAAGTAGTCACAGAACTCTTAGTTTTATTGATGTTTATTGTGATCGATTGTGGGATTTAATTTGAGATATAAAATTTGATCAACTAACACAAAAGTGCTGAATTATAGTTTTAGTTTATACTATTCATTTTCATTAGGCCTCTGCCTCTACTATTACAAGTTAAACAGTATAAGTAGTATAAGTACGAGATAAAGGCCTATAGTCTAAGAACAATAATAATAATAATTATTGAATTATGAACCTACAAATTAGAAACTATATTTTAGGTAATACATATATTGAGTTAATTTCAAAACAAGCCCATAAAATGAGACTAATGGGATCATAGGGTCATTAAAAAGCAATAAACATCTTTATCAATGCACACATGCAAAAGGTTTACAAGAACTGATGTCAAGTGATAATACATTATGTTAAATCATATCATTTATTAGTTATTCAAAAGCAAGTAAATTTTAAGATCAGAACAGTTGCAGGCAAATCTTTAGTACTTAAGAAATTGTGACCCTTGAATAAATACGAAAATAAACCACAACTTCTGTTTGAAATCTCAAACACCTCCCTGGGGAATGTTCCCTTTAAGCTGCGCAGCAGCTGTGCAGATATCTGACCGACGCAGTGCAGCAGTTTAGAATTACAGTGCAGTAAATTTTGATAAGGATAATTAATATCTGTGTTTGTGGAGTGTAACATTTAGCACCAAAAAAAAATGGATGCTATGCAACTTTTCTCACTTTTTTTTTATATTTTGCATGCAAACCAATTAACCTTAGTGGGAACATTGTCCCCAGGCGTGACTGAAAGTAAAATAAAAGTTGTTCTTAATTTTTTTTCTTAAAAAAAAATGAAGGAGGGGGGTTTAATTCCTTTTGTTTTACATTTATATTAATTTTTTAATATATCATGACTACATTATTCCTTTTATTTTTAAAACTAATAGAGCTTAAAGATCAGTTTAATTCTGTTTGGGAATGTGGCTTTGACCACATTGTGGAGAAAAAGTCTGACACAGAGATCCACCAGCACATAAGTCAGATGAGTCAAATGATCAAAACATGGATCTGTTCACCAGAAGCAACACTTTCAGGGTGAGTCAGTGAAGTTAACGGGTTTTCATGTAGTCTAGTGATATCAAATATATTTGTATTAATTTATTTAATTTTGATATTTATTTTTAAAATCTAAACATCAAGTTTTAATATTTTTTTTTCAAATTACTATGCTGCCCCAAAAATAGCCAATAAATAATTGATCTGATGGAATAATTACTTTTTGTATCAGAGATAGTATTTAATACAGTTATTTGAAATGTTCTTAATTTTAATCAATTATTGTTTTTGATCCATAGTTGTCCCCTGAAAATCTTTGACTTCAATGTTAATATAACTAGTACTAGATCATCTTTAACTGGTATTAGATTATCTATAACTGATACTAGATTATTTATAACTGATGCTAGTACTAGATTATATAACTATAATTGCATTTGACAAAAATTATCTTATTGAGTACTCCCCCCATCTGACAATGCCAAGTTTAAGAGGTTAATGTTGAATATTTGTTACATGAACTGTTCACAGACTACAAAATGCCAGTAAAGCTGTGAAAAGAGTGGTCACTCAGGTGACTTCATCCTGTGAGGACCAGATCAACAAATCTGAATCTGATCTTGCTGCCTTATCCAGCATAATAGACTCATTTTTGATATTGGATACAAGTCAGTTTGATGGTGTCAATGAGGTTTGTTGACATGTCTGGAAATTAAATACCTTGTTACCCAGTTCTATAGCTAATTTTGTTTTGTGAAGAGTTATTTTTATTTTTTTAAAAACTTTTGTCAACCATTGGCCCCAAATACCTAAGCTAGAACTTAACACTGGCCAGAGACTCCTAACATACATCAAACATGTAATGAAAGTAACTTGTATTTTTAAATATTGAAAACTTTATTCAATCAAAAGTCATATTATTTCAGTATTTTAAAGTTACAAAACCAGCTGTCTGAGCTGCATGCTGTGTAATTAACTGGTATTAGGATTGCATAGATTTTTATTGATGATTTTTTCGACTACCCTAACATATAACAAAAAAAATGTCAATAGAAATTAATTCCTTAATTGTCTGTATTCAAATCTGTTTCATGGATGTGTTTATATTTGTTTTCTCTGCAATGTTGATGTACTTAAAAATGTCAATAAGTGCAATACAAATATTTATAAACAATATCTTTGAAAGAATTTGTAAGTTTTGGCCTCACTGACATTGACTGTTATATTAATTAATAAAGCCTCTGTAGATCAAGTTAATTCTTATTGAACTTATACATACCTCAGGTTTACCAACTGATGTACATGGAGGGCAGCCTCTCCAACCTGCCCCCTGATATTGTATCACAGCCTGTGTCACTTGGGAGTTACACCTTAATTAGCACCCACAACCTTAGAACACTGTTGCTTAACAAGGACTTTCAGAAGAGTGGGTCAAAAGATGAGGGATACCACTGGTCAAGAGGTCAACTCCGGTGCATGACAGAGCTTGCACTGAGACTACATTTACTGGGAAAACACATCAAGCTTCACCCCCAAGTATGATTTCTATTGATACTGTAATCTTGATTATTTAAAAGTGTGATGAACTTGCAGGAATGTGTACATGAATAGCCTCCAACTCATTAATTATATAATTTCAAAAATTATCTGAAACTAGTAAACATGCCTTGTGGGTATATGCATGTTAAAGGCCTACCACTTTGATAGGCACTGGAATAAACAATATAAAGTTTCTTATACATGAGTGAGCTTGCAAATAAAAATATTCTGTAATACAATTTTTATGTTAATGGCTAACAATGTCTGTGTACACCATGAGCAATGTAATTGTAATGGTGTTTAAACTAACAATGTCTGTGTAAATCAGTTTTTCTCAGTTATTTTCTGTCATGCCCCCACCTAGGAAGAAAGAAAACATTTCGCGCCCCCTGCGCGACTGTAAATAGTATCATTTGTCTATAAAATTGTTATAAGTTTATAAGTACACCATTTCGCGCCCCCTTTAGGGAGCCTCGCGCCCCCCCCTGGGGGCGCGCCCCCACTATTTGAGAAACACTGGTGTAAATGAACAATGTAATTATAATGGTGTTTGAAGGGTTTGTATCTTTTTTTAGGCTTTAAATGACTTTTGTGATGATTTAACAACTATGAAGAAGGATCTGGCAGAATGTCTGGCAACTCTAAGTCAAGTGCAGTTTTCAAATGTGTATGAACTGGTCTCTGAGAGGTAAGAGTATAAACATTATCATGTTACAGGGAGACCTGTCATGAAGATTATTACCAAAATAACATAATTACAGTATATACTCAAGTACAAGTCGACCCCTTGATTTGTCACTTGAAAAGTGGAATTTTACATTTCTTCAATGATCGCTACTCATTGTGTTTATTAAATGATTTATGCGTGTATATGTCGACCCGCTTATTTTGGTCTTGAAATTTTGAACGCAAAAAAAATTCTCTGGGGGTTGGGAATTAAAGAGCTTTGTTTTGTCTTTCACTGGTAGTTTTGAGTAGGGAGATAAGCTGTTATTTAAGGGTGGTCTATTATCAATTCATCTTTTTGTGGCTACTCCTAAGGGTGAAAACACAGCAATAGAACTTTCTGGTTTTCCAGATCATAGTTATTTTTAACTTGATCAATCTGTGATTTCAGCCAAGATGACCAGTGGTGCTTATATACCTGTGGCATTAAGTCCATCCTTGAGCCACTTGTTCAGTCGGCGGAGAACATTGGAAGCATCTCTCTTTTTGAAGCATATATTATGTTTTTATCCAAGTAAGTTTCAAACATTCACTTCACAATGGGAAGCCTCATTAAATTTTAATATTGAAAGTATCTCTGTTAAATTCAACGATCGTGCGATAAAATATTTTAAATTTGTATAAATTAACATTTAAAGTGTGAATGATGTAATAAAATTTAGTACTTCAGGATCTTTTACCTAATTTAACGGTTGATGCGGCCAGAGCGATTGACATGATCATTATTCTATTTCAGGTGTGTAGATAGTGACTTAGCAATCAGACTGACAGAAGATCTAAACACTTCAGGCATAGTGAAAGACAGCATTCAAAACAACTTGGCAGAGAGTGTTTCTTACCTTCTTGGTTCCCACATCATCAGTTTGAGCAAGCTTGCAGGTCAGTGAGACGATAAACTTTCTGACCACAATGTAGATCAACATGGGGCAAACCAAGACACTATTTTGATGTGATGTAAATTTGTGCAGTCTGTATGCAAGCTACTTGTACAGGATTTTGGACTTATGTACATAAAAGTATTGATGCTAAAGTTTGAGAAATTTTCAATCAATATTTTGGATAACATGCTCAATATTTTAATTTTTATAAGATATTAAGATCTTCAGTCAATAAAAAGCATAAAAATCTGCTTCAAAAATGGAAACGATTTTTTGGTAATGAAAAATGGGCTGCTACATTAAGTAAGACAAAAGAAAAATACTTTTTTTTTAAAGTCGTTTGCACGTTTAGATCTTAATCTTTTACTGCTTGAACTATCAATGTCACTAGAAGTCTGCCATATAAAGTTGTACCAGAATGGCCAATGAAAGAATAAACTTAGGAATGGCAGCATAGAATTATATAATTGGGCTAAGGGGAAAAAAACCTGTCATCTGTTTGGGTCATGCTGGTCAGTCGATTCTACTTCACATATTTCAGGTCAATTACTTTTAGGTATTTATGGAAGATTTCTGAACACTGAAATATAATGTCTTATGAAAGAAATCTTTTTTTACCTTTGCTTTAAGTCCCTTAAGAGTTTTTAGCTTTGCAAAATATACCACCCGAAAAACCAAAGATTCTGAAATTCTTTTGTTTTAAATTCCAGAGACACTCTCAGGATGGCTGTCACTGTCTTTGCACCAGAACATTCTCAATGAGGAACTGAAAATCTCATTTTTGCAGACTGTCATGGACACTGTGAAGGAACTGAAGGAAAAGGACATTCATTTATTGTCAGGAAGGTACAAAATCCTCATTCTGCTTGATTCAACAATTAATTGTAACAAGTTTCTTTTTGTTAAATTATTAAATGAATGGATGGTTGAACTTGGATTTCTTGATTCAACAATTAATTGTAACAAGTTTCTTTTTGTTAAATTATTAAATGAATGGATGGTTGAACTTGGATTTCTTGATTCAACAATTAATTGTAACAAGTTTCTTTTTGTTAAATTATTAAATGAATGGATGGTTGAACTTGGATTTACAGTCTCACTATACTTTACTATAGCTTGTCCAAACATTATTTACTTATTATAACTTGGTTTTTAAATAGTTGACTCATTAGTTGTTCAGTCTTGCTGCTATGTCATTTTTTAAAGATAGGACTGTGAGGAAGCTTTTTTTTTAAAATAAATTATAAGAAAAAATTTGTAACAATCATAAGTATACATTTAATCTGTAAAAAATAGACAGCATATAGGTGCAAAGCATTTTAGCAAATGTCTTATAAATACAAATTAACCAAAAAATATATTAAATTAAAGTTATAATACCCTACCCTACCCTACCATTTGAAACTTATCAAGTGGATTAGGGGAACTGGATTCAGGCTTGGTACCCTGCATTGTAAACATACAACTGTAACACACATTTAATATATATATGTATTCTAATTAATAACCTAGGATAACTCACCGCAAAAAAATTTTCATATATTCGAGTAGTGATGTCACAGCTTCCCTAGAGAACTTACACTGGAACTGCCAAGTTGCTAAAATACTGAAGACAGTTGTTGTGCCAGCCAATCAACAGTATTGGGAGTTCACCCTCTGTACAATGGCTGAGTGGATTCAGGTATTTGATTTGAGATAAACTTTTAGTTGGTCATGGTATAGTCTTGGTGGCGTTTAATTAAGTATCCACATTTTTAGTTAAAAACAAAAAATTAAAATTAAATAAAGTAAGAAAATAAAAATATTGTATATATTAACTGAAACATATTGAATTTAAATCATTCCTTACAAAATCAAGTTTTTCTAATGAGAGAGAATTTGGCTCACATTATTAATTAGCCTTTCTCTGATTTTTAACCCTAATGGCAAGAAAATATCTGTACATTTTTATGTGAGGGGAAATATGTGTATGAAAACTAAAGCATTTGTTGACAGTATCACTATTAGAAAAATTAAGGGATATATTAATGTAAACTCTGTTCAATATATTGCAAGTAACACTAGTCAGCAGATTAGTAGTAGCACTACTGCATTGTGTTGTACAAGTATTAATGAGTATTTATTACAAAGAGCAGTGAACATATTTTTGCTATTTATGTTACTCTTATTTTTATATTGCCAATGCCAATACAGGTTTTGTTTATATTAAACTTTAGTTCCTATCTGAAGTCTGTGTACGTCAAGAATCTGATTTTGTGACCAAAAGTTTACTCGTGGCTGTGTGCTCTCTTGTCCAACTGGCATCTGAAACATTCTCACAGACTTCAGCACAGGACATACCTCTCACAGAAAGGGCCAGAACTGAATGGAATGAGTTCTTCTCTGAAGGAGTTTTCTCTCCCCTACTGCCATTGTTTGTATCTTCAGGTTGGTGTATAACAGAATCTATTAGTCACTTAAGAAAAACCTTGAGCACAGAACCCAAATCTTTACAAAAATTACTTGCATCTATTGTCTTTTTTTTGTTGGTCCCATAACCTGGTGGTTGTAGGGGGTTCCAATGTTTCCATTAGAACTTTCTCTGGGCTTGGTAGACTTGGCGGAGCCCATCTCCTCTCCAAGTCAGCGGAGGACTTTTTAGCAATAGTCATTAATCAACATTTTTATTGTGGCTTTAAGGTGGGCTAGATCCCACGCACCTCAGCTTGTGAGGCGAGCGCACTATAGACTTCGCTATCCAGCCGCCTACTGTCTTTACCAAGTGGAAATGGCTCCAATAAAATGATTTTGGAAATATTTTTGCTAGTTTTGATATGTTCTTCCAAATCAAATTTTAGATTTAGATTGGCACAGGGTAAATCTTTTAAAGAATTTTGGCCTCAAAACAGCTAATTTATAATCTAAGATTGCATAATTTTGAAAAACAAATTGACATTACTCTAATCAAGCAAAAATTTTTGATAATCTCCAGCTACTACGACCTCTCGAGACCTTGATCCATGCTGGTCTTATGTCTTGCACTCACTTGCCTCGGCAGTGAGGCTCTGTCCCCACTGGCTTGTTTTGGCCCACCAGCTCCCAGCCAAGCTGACAGCCACTGACACCTCAAGTATTCCTGACAGCTTGAAGACATTGTTGAACCACCTGAGTCCACTGCTGATGTTCAAGCTGAGGGCTGTGGAAGTTGTGGCCTACAACTTGTTGTGGAAGTAAGTTGAAAATTCCCCTATTATAAAATATAGGGTAAAGGCAAATTAATATAAAACGTGCTGCTGCTCCTGGGAAAGTCATATATTTTCCTGTTTTCATTAGAAGAAATATGAAAAGTTTGGTAACTTTTATTTATAAAATGATTCAAATCATAATAAACAATCATACCAAAAATTGTTGTTGTTTTTTTTAAGTTAAAGGAAACTTAATTAGAGATTGACAGTTACTCTGGTTTAAGAGAAAAAAAAATTAAGTCCAATTGAGAATAAATATCAAGTTTCAAATTACCTTTGTGGCTATATGTGTATCGATGTGTTCATATTTGATTGTGTATCTGTATTTTGTCAAAGGATTCCACTAGGCATTGTGATGTGTAAGCCTTTAGATACAAATGGGAAAGAAAACAAATGTATTTTCATATATTAGTCATAATTTGAAGTTCCATCTGATGAGAAATTAACAAGAATATTAATATTTATTTTTATGTTATTATTTCCATCAAGAGTTATGGAAGAGATTCCAAAATATGAAGAGAGCCAAGAGACTGACAACAAACAAGAAGAAGAAATAAAGTGAATATTTGTTGTTGTTTTTTTAAATTTATCGCATCACTGATTTACACAGAATCTAGAATTTTATTAACATTGCCAATATGTCTCTTATTTACCTAGAAGTTAGCTATGTGAAGTAGCATTGCCTATCTATTTAAATATGCATTTTATTTTAGATAGCATTAGAGAAAAGAATGCCCTCCTATAATTATTATGAATTTATCAACAAATTTAGGGCTCCACCTGAAGCATTAATGGAGCAAGTCGAATCAGCTGGGCACTTCCTGAACTGTCTGAAAGTTGTGCAGATTGACGACCACATACTTATGGACAGTGATACGGAGGAGCATGCGCAGGCCATGGGATATTTGTTAGCCTGGAGACTTCTGCTGCACCTTTTTAGATCCTCTGGCAATCAGGTACAGTTGAGTCTACTAAAATGTTGTGTGTAAACTATATTTGACCCAAATTTATTTAAATCTTGTGATATATGTTCCCCCTGAATAGAAGTTAAGTCTTAGAATATATTTCGTTAAAAATCTACTTGCAATTTTTTAAAATATTTATTTATGTTATATTCATATACATATATATTTATATATATTATGTATATATATTAGGGCTGCGGAAATTAATGATTAATTTCTCGATTAATTGCTAAAAAAAAATTAACGAAATTTTTTTACGATTAATCGACCCACCACTTATAAATGTACTGGAAGTCAAAAAGTAAAATATTTCTGCCGATAAATATAAACAAATTTCCGGACGATTACACGAACATTTTGGTTTTAAACTAATGACTGACGTGAATGTTCAAAATGTTGATAAAGGTTATTGTGACCATTGAGAGAAATCGTTTGCCTACCATGCAATGTTCCCTCTAAGTCTAAGCTTCTATGGTCCGTGTGCAAAGTTTTAAAAAAAACTTGTGTTCAAAGTTGCACAATGTCCATTTTTTTGCAATATTTTACAAAATTTGCTGCATGGTGATTCTAAACTCCTGCGTGGCGTCGGTCAAATATCAGCGCAGCCGCGCTGCCTAAAGGGAGCATTGCTACCATGGTTCTAATATTTCAAAATTATGACGTCATAAGTAACACTTATTAAACGTTCATGTTAAAAAAAACTAATAAGACTGGAATGTCTCTCCTTAATATATCATCTTTTAACCAACTACGCAAAAAGACAAATGTGCTTACATATCACCTGCAAACCAAATATCCACTACAGTATCAGAAACTGCAGCTGAGATAATCTAAAGCTATGTGAATGATTGTTTAGCTCGGCTGGTTATATTGTCAATTAGACCCGCTCATCACTTGTGTCATCACAAATAATGTCAACACATTTGTCTTTTTGCGTAGTTGGTTAAAAGATGATATATTAAGGAGACATTCCAGTCTTATTAGATTTTCAAAAAGAACGTTTAATAAGTGTTACTTATGACGTCATAACTTTAATTTTTTGCTTTAATCCAAATTAACAATTAATTAATCGTTAATTTTTCAAAAGTTAACGATTAAATTTAAATTAATCGTTAACAGCCCTAATATATATATATATGTCATATTATATTTATATTATATGTATATTTATTTATATACAGATGAGGGCCCAATATGCTCAGTATTTCAAAATCAATAATTTTGTCAACCATCTGCTGGATCATTTATTTAGACTCATGCCACAACATCCCTCATCTTCAGTCTTGGATGTAGATTACCAGCTTGATGTCAACAGTAAGCTTTGTCTTCCTCCACACAACACCCCTTTTTAAAAATTATGATTTCATATTTTTAATTGTAAACATCAGTTAAGATTCTTTATTTTATAATTTTTATATCTTTTGTTAAAAAAATGTATACCTTTTTCGTAATAAATTATTTTATATTTTAAAAATATCTCAATTTTATGTCCTTGTCGTCGTCCCCCCCCCCTCCTATTTTTAATAAAATTTTAAAAAATTTGCTACTTTGCTATTAATTTATGAAAAAAACTTCCTTATGAATATTGTTTCATTCTTGTCTCAGATAAAGACAATGATTTTGAGCTGGGCTATTTGGCATTGTCAGTTTATCGTCAATGTCTTGAAATCCTTCCAGCCCTTGTCAGGTCCTGGTGGGTAGACCAGGATAGAAAAGCATCCAATTTTATTGACAGGTAAAACAAAAAATTATTAATTCTGTTAGCTCAATCAACAGGACTTAATTTTCCCTTTAAAAATTGATGAAATAGTCTTGTTCTAAGTTATTGTTTAAAAAACAAACAAATGACATTGAGGAAAAATAGAAAATTAAATTAATTTTTTTTAGATGCATGAGCAAACATTCTTTTTAATAAGGATTTCATGCTGCATGGTTTGTTTACATATTTGTTTGGCTAGTTCATTTTTCTGTGTGCTGTACTCATTTAAGGTTTATCAAAGTGGTTTAATTTGATTTTGTTTTATCATGGCTATTCAGAGGGGGCAGGGCAAATATTCTTCTATAATGACCTGAAAATTATTGAAAAATTTTGCTATATTTTGAAGTTTTTTTTTCATTATTAATCCACTGTGACATTTAAGGGTCATAGTGGAAACATGAACACACTTGATGAACTTTTTGCAATCAATAGACGATGTTTAGTCATCTACGTACCTGTTAACATTTATTTTACACAGTAATTTTTTTCTGCAATTATTATTTGGAATATATTATACTTCATAAGTGCCAGCATTTAAAATGGCAGGAAAATAAATGAAAATTCCTACAAAACATTGATTCATATTTTTACAGTTTTCAATATTTTAAATATGCTATTAATGTACTTTCAGAATGATTATCAAAGAATTCTTTTTATAAATGAACATTCATTGCATTTACAATTTGAAGTGACCACAAAAACATCATAGTCATTCAAATTATTTCAGAACAAATTACAAAGCGTTTATTACTGGGCACCTGAATAATTGTGATGGTGAGATGACTAATTGTGAGGAGATAATTTGGAATGAAATGAAGACTCATCTATTTTAACTGTGTGTTTTTGTGTTGTCCTTTTCTTAATGATAACCAGTGAATTTTCCCACCTCAGATTCACCACCCAGTACATCAGCAGTAGCCTCATCAGGCAACAAATCACTTCAGCCCAGGGCACAGATAATGGCATGGCAGATATCACCGTAAGTTGTTCGTCCCTTACACTTACATTTTGCTCTTTATAGAAGCTATTTTCAAAGCCTAAATAAAAGGTGGGGTTTGGCTATTGGTGTGTACATTGCAAAATAGTGCACTGGAAATAACCCAAAATATTTGATAAATAAATCATATGCCCCTAAGAAATATTTGATAGTAATGCATGGTTCAATAGGTATTGTGGTATCAGTTGGTATTGGCATACTTTAGCTTAGAGGTCATGATTTATTTTTTTTTAATGGGAAAAGTTGTTAGTCTTACTGAGTATATCAATCACACTGATGTGTTTCTGCTCTACTCATAAATGCACAAGACCCAAATCGCTAACTTTTGTATTTAGTCTTCCAACTAAAGCCTACCTGAACATTTTAATTAATATTCACAAATGAATATAAGGCAATGCCATGTTCATGTTGCCAGATTTGGGATGTGTTCTACATCAAGCCTTAAATGAAACTGGAAAAATAGGGGGTCAATTGTTTGTTTTAAAAGTGTTGAAGAATCCCCAATTCATCCTTAAAACTTATATAAATGAAAAATACTAAAAACAATTCGCAAAATATTTTATTTTGTAAGGCTGTTTTTATTTACAGATCCGAGGAAGACCTGCAGCCAGAGAAGTTTCTGCCACCTATCAGATGTCTGAAGTAACCATTAACATGAGCATCGTATTGCCAGAGAACTATCCCCTGGGCAAGCTAGAAGTCACATGTGATAAGAGAGTTGGTGTCTCCCAAGCACAGTGGGATCGTTGGTTGCTGCAACTAAATATTTTCCTTCAACATCAGGTTAGAATTTTTATACATAGATGTGTTACATTTCAATTAAAAACGTTAACAATAAAGTTGAAAACCACAAATCGGTATGTTAAACTCCTGGGCTTAAGAATGGGTGTAGATAGGGAATGATCTTGTGAGGAATGGCACAGACTGGTGCTGTAAGGGTTAAATGATAAGAAGTAGTTTAAAGAAATTAGACTACAAAATGTTCCTTTTAATATTTTAAAAATCCTTCCTAAGCCAGCTGTGATCTGGTGTTCAAACACTTTCTCAAATATATTCTGTCTACTCTCCTTTCATTTGTTATAATGTAGAATGGGAGCATTTTTGAAGGTTTACGACTTTGGAAAGGCAACATTGATAAGAAATTTGAGGGAATTGAAGACTGCATGATCTGCTTCTCTGTCATTCATGGGACAACATTCCAGCTGCCTAAACTCACCTGCCGCACTTGTAAAAAGAAGTTTCATTCGGCCTGTTTGGTAAACCTTTTTTTTTCTGGCATTCCCAAAATTTTTATTGCTGACTCTGACACCATTGGAAATCTACATAAGAGCTTGATTTTAAAATGTTTATTGCCATAAGAGCAAAAAATAGAACAAATAAAAATTAATTTTTAAAAAAATTCATCTCAGAGAATCTAAAATAATTGGGACTAATAAAATTATTTAACTATTATTTACAGATGCCTTTATCAAAATAATGTTAATTATATTTCTTAGCTTGTTGATGGAATTATATTTAATTATACATATATGTCCTGTCATTTATTTCTTTTAATTTTTATTTATAAACAGCAATCCTAATTGATAATTTATTTTATTTTTATTTTTTTAACAGTACAAATGGTTCAACACAAGTCAAAAATCTTCTTGTCCCTTGTGTAGAGACTTGTTTTGATTATCCAGCACCAAGACCATTATTTTTTCATATTGAAAAATCCTACGCTCATGTTATAAACTCATAATTATTAGCTTGCTCTCAATGGCTGTGTTCCCATAAAGAAGTGGAAATGACAAATAAAGGGTAGTAAAATCTTAACATAATTGCATTGCGAGTTGTTTTTTTAAGGCAATTTTTATTTTTATTTTAGTTTCATTTGGTTGTTAAAATGTATGTATACCATCTGTCCGTCTACGAAAGACGATAGATTTATCTTTATTGTTTGCAGCTCTTGGTGTGTCTGATAATATCAATCCTCGAGTGGCAATTTCTTCTGCATGTCACACACACGAATGCGGTGGGGCAGTGTTGCCTGGCCTTCCTCCTCTCTCTTTTTTCAACTGTGGTTGTTAATATATCATCTGGTTATATCAACTACCATATTATATTTTTGACGACTATATTATTACTTACAAGTCCGTTTTCACCATATTTTCTGAATGAAAACTGACATTGATGGTAGTCACATGACAGACCAAACTAAAACCATTGTCAAACTTGGAGCTCTTTTTTAACCACTTTCACTCACTACTGTCTCGTTGTTTGTAGAACTTCACACTGATCTATACAACCTCTTTATTATATGATCTGATGAGAAGAGGAATTTTTTACCTCTACTTTACAATCATTCAATATGGCAGCCAATGTTCCCTCTAAGGATCGTTGTCCTGTGTGAAAATAAACTCATGCAAAGTTGCACATCCTCCATTTTTTGTGTGTGCAAAATTTTGGGTTTGAAGAAGTAGAAGAGAAAATGCTACATGTAATATTCATATTTAGAGGAAACTTCACCTCATTGTCAAGTCCAGACTTGTAGTTGTAGTCAACATAGCAACATTGTATAAAAATGTAGGACTGGAGTGCCAAAAAGCACCATCTGAACAAAGAACCCATTTTCCACAAGTGGTTTGTTCATGCTCCGCTAGGTTGTGTCTTCAGGTCGTGTACCTCTCTAGCTTTGTGCCCACTGTTCTAATCACTCTTTTTTTTAAAAAAAAAGTGATCCGCCAGCCAGTTGTCAACACCCAGATAAGTGACTAGTATTTCCATTTGGAGTCGTGCAGACATGATTTTTTTTACTAGAGTGTCTGCTTTAATCAGGTTCAGTTTTGAAATGTGTTCCAATCATTGAATGGAAGATATGGAAAACGTTATTTAAATATGGTAAACCTGTCACCAACCTATAATCTGTTCGCGCCCTAAATACTTCGGCCAGAGTTTTATTGCCCCACAAACATTTGTGAAAACAGAAGAAATTTATCAGGAAATGTCTCTTCCAGTTCTAATGGGAGTATCTCAGTTAGTGCCTTGACATTAGAAACTCTTAAATCGGCTGACAGAGATCTCTACAGAAGAAAGTAAATTCGTCCATGTAGTGTTGATTACACTGCACGAAGTTTTCCTTTTCAGTAAAAAAAAATAAAAAATAGTCTATGTTCACCTAGGACTTGTAAAGACTGTGTACGGACTTTTCACTACCACTTATACTTTAAAGCCAAGCCGGATGAGTATTCTCCAAAACAATCCCTTGCTCGTTAGTGGTGGCTAAGTTAACTTGTGAGCGCTACTTCACTTGCCCCATAGTCCGTCATGGACTGGAAAGGGGGTTATGTAGGCGAAGTGAATTTGGTGGCCCAAAATTTATTCAATTTATTAAAAACTACCTGTATTTATACATAAATCAACAAATAACTGAAATTTATACAGACACATCGTACAGATGTCATAAACCTTCAACAAAAATCAACTTTTCGTGCTTTGATGGCAGAAAAGTCTACAATAAATTGTGAATAATCTAGAGACTGGACGATATCTCGTTCTATAGATATCATTAACAGATTGTTCAGGCGTTCTTGCGTCATAGTGGTTCTCAACTAGTTTGCCTAAGCCCGGCCCTGAGGACTATCTTAAAACTTGACGGTGGTACTAAACTCACTTCCAGATACTTGTACTTGCAGAGCTTTATTGAAAATATTATTTTTTTGTGTGTAATTCATTCCAAAATTCACACATAAACTTTTTAAATCCATTTTACACCCTTATTACATAAACGAGCGCTACACTTACATTGAAAGTTTTTTTTTAAAAATCAAATTTCTGTTTTCTGCGTTAAAAGACAATCTTTAACAAATACTTCAAATTAACACGTTCGGTGCTTAATATTTTTTTTTACTAAAATTTAAAAAGTGCTGCACAAAGGTGCCACTAGGGGGCTGCGGAACGTGCCGGGTTGACACCAAACTGTAAAAGTATGTATGTTCCCGTTATTTGGCACTGGGAGACTCGACGAGGTCTATGAAGTAAGTCCTGAGTGGGTGACACCATGAGTTATCGCACTAGGTGACACCAATCCTAGTAACACCTCTGATGATGCAGTCGTTAATGTGTGGTGTAAAAGTTGTTTACAAATCGTCAAAATAGTAAACAATGCTAGCTATCCAGACATGTCCTCTTTCCACTATAACAGGGTTTGGGAAACCATGGCTCGCGAATCAGATGTGGCTCTTTTGGGTGGCTGCATCTGGCTCGCAGACCAATGTTCGATTATTTTTTTTTAATGTTTCTTCACACTCCTTTGATATACATAGTAATTGCATAACAAAAAATAATAATAATAAACGCCTCCACGTCTGTATGAATCTTAACCTCACCACGTATCAACCAGACTAAAAAGCCATCAGCAAAGCCATGCAGCACCATAAGTCGCATTAATGGCAAGAAATACTCATTATTGATTAGCTAAAGCATAACAATGGTATGTTAACGAATTCAGAGACATAATTATTGTACTTTCAGTGTTGAAATTAAGGGCCGTCCGTAAATGAAATCACGCACCAAGGGGGGAGGGAGTCACAAATTTGTGATGTTTGACGTAGGGGAGGGGGATATTTAATAAATGTGACGTCACATCAAACGCGCAACTTTACAAAGTTTCAATTAAATATTTGATATCTTACAATTTATTTTAATGACGTTTTAAATGGCTTCACGCGTGTTACGATATTAAAGTGCAACAAGTTTCATATAATGCTCACCGTACGACAGATAAGCATAAACATTTACAGATCCGGAATATATTTTTTAAAAGTATCGTCAATATAATACGCATCACACCGCGTGACAGGGAAAAGGTTGTTCAATATAACACGCACCGCGACACTCATGCACAAAAAATGTACATGCAACATAGAAATAATCTTAAAATTCATTAATTTAATTAATTACAGTACATTCGCTCGATCTTAAATTTTGATAGATCTTTTTTTAGTATCTGCACGAGTCTGCCTGCAAAATTTCAGTGCGCTAGCATACGGGGAAGTGGGTTAAAATCGATCCATAATTTTTTTCGGCAAACAATCAAGCAGACACAACGAGTTAATAAAAAGGATTTTAAAATAGCATAAAATAGTTTTTCCCCCTTTGATTTAGTGTTTTAATCGATAGGCACGCAAATATTTGCATATCATTGTCATTGTATCCCTAAATATAGGGATCGAGTCAAGTGGCGTGCCACTTAAATAAACATATCGCCTGTATAAAGCTCGAGAAAAATGAATCGTGTAATAGTTAAAGATACATACATATAGATTCACCTTAATATATTAATATTATAGTTTATTTAAGTATAAATAAATGCAATATTTAGAGTGTATTTTATTTGAATTTAATGTTTTGTTAACGTAGCTTAAGTTACTAAATATAATTTTTTAGTAACACAAATTAATAATAATATGTCTCACAGTATTGTAAATTAAATTTCAAAAGAGTTTAAAAGAAATTAACAATTCTTATCTTGTCAACTAAATTTTCTCAAGAACAACGCAAATTATAAAATATATTTGTTCAGTGCTTGTGGTGCAGCGATTACGGGAAATAAATTGTAATGCACATCAGATGTTGACAATAAAAATTTATTTTAAGATACACATTTCTTTCTCACTGACAAAATATAGTGCCTATTTGTACACCTATATAGATAATTTAAAAAACCTAGTTTTTGACTATAAATCATATATATACGAGACATAAGTAAAAGAATGTTCATTATAATACGCATCGCACGACAATACAAAAATGCAAAATTTTAGTTATGTCTCAAATATATAAAGGATTTATAGTAATAAAAAAAACCTTCTACAGTCTGCCTGATAAATTTCAGCTCGATTTGATCCCGGGAAAAGGGTTATAAAAACATGTTCAACAGAGTGCGCACCGGGAGACAGATTAGCAATTAATAGCATTTACATTTATAGATCGGCAGCGGCGTAGCGTGGGTATGTGCCACCCGGGGCAGAAACCGAATTTGCCGCCACCCCCTCCCGAAAAATATGTTAATGCTATAAATTTAAAAAAATAATTAGAAAGTAACAATAAGAACACTATAGCCTATATTTGTATGTTAAAAAGAAAGGCTTCATTTCTTTAATGAAATTAGGGTTTCCCTCATGGCTCAAACTTTCATGTATCAATGTTTTCAGCCATGGCATGCTCAATAGCCAAAATAGCAATAGATTAGGGGCCGTCCATAAATGACGTCACGCACCAGGGGGGCAGGGGGGTCACACTTTTGTGACGATGCGTGACGAGGGGGAGGGGGGAGGGTTGAAGAGATGTGACGTCACATCAAAAGGGTAACTTTAAAGAAAACTTCCACTGAAATATTTGGTCGTTTACAATTTATTTAATGACTTTTTGTTTCTTTTTTTTTCTTTTCTTTTTGTTTTAAATCAGTGCTTCTCAATGTGCCGGTCGGTAGGCCATCAGACGCTGGTTGGCGTAAGCTATCAAGACAAGAAAATTAAATCTAATCATAATCCTTAAGTTTGAGAATCCACAAGATAACGTATGAAATCGTTACACTGCGTCGTTTGATGTTGACATCAAAGCATTTGTGATGTAACCGCAGCTCCGTTTGGTTCTCTCATGGCAGGAGTCGAACTTTTTTGCCCGTTACCCCAAAATATACAAGTTTATGCGTGCGTTACCCCCCCCCCAACCCCCAGACTCTAGGTCCTGCTCACATGACTCGGGGATTTGGGGGTGCGTCGTTAGCCCCCCCCCCAAATGCTACTGGTGAGTTTTGCAAGCATGACAAGTGTCTAAAATGATCTGAATAGGATTATGTTTAGATATTTTAAGTCAAAACGACACGGAATATCCTTTTTCTTTAAAAGGGGGAGGGGGATCTATTTGATAGAATTAAAAACGTTTTAAGTTTGATATAATTGTTCGATTGGTTTTTGGTCAAACGCCCCTGGCCATTCTAGTCTGGCCATATCAGTGCTTCTCAAAGTGGTGGTCCGTGGAGCGGTGCCGGTCCGTGGGCCATCCGCTGCCGGTCCGCAGATGTTCTCAAAAGAAGGACAGAAAAAATTGTCAGTGCAGGGAAAATAGTGCACCGGTCCCTGGTGCAATGGAAAAAAATCCTGCCGGTCCGCCATACTAAAATGTTCGACAAGCACTGTTCTAGATATAATGTTAAATGAGCCCATTTAAAATTAGTCAAGTATTCATTAACTTTATTGAATGCATCAAATTCTTGACATTGCAATTCGAGAGGAGCACAAAACAACTTTTCTTCTTAGCTCAGCTTTTAAGGCATTAATTTTAAATATCACAGAAAGGATACGTGATACAGACACGTCATGCGGATTAAGATTATTGTCACTCGTGTCAATATAAATGAAAGTAGGGTCAGGCCCAGATTTGAGAGACCCAGGGCCCCTAGGCACTTTTTACTTTTGGGCCCCCCAACCCTCTCGAATTTTTTTTGGAAATTTAGCAAATTAAATGCTGCAGTACAGAACATATTTTTTTTTGGACTTTAGTGACTTTAATAAACATCAAAATAATATTCGTCTTCAGAGACATATCTCACAATGAAAGAAAATTTATCTACATGAGAAATGCCCGGAGTAGAGTCCACAGAAATAGAGAAATATTTTGCTTTTTTATATTTTTTTATCTCAGTCACGATTGTATTGTAATTATTTCTTTTTCTCCCTTTTCTGCCATGATATTAATCATTTCATCGCATATTTTTGACGAAAGATATGATGTTGTGCCATTTCCTTTGTTACCGTAGCGTTTTATGTGTAAGTCCAGAAAAGGATCAAACTCAGCAAAAACTTCTATGGTCATAACATAGTTCCCACTGTTTTTTTTTAAAATCCTAATCAGAAAGTGACCTCACAACAGCCACAATGCGCCCCAAAACCTATTCGGTGGCTCCCCGGCTTCGAATCGTGGTACCCTGTTTTCTCTCTTGCCTCCCTGACTTCCTATTCCCCGATCTAACATTTTCCCTGTCAATATATTGGTGACCAAAGGTATGCAGGTGAAATTATAGAAGGCCATCTAGTTAAATGCATTAAAACAAACTTCATTGAAACCTTTGGCAGGTCCCCATAAACTACCTGTGACATCTCCCTGGCCTCTGGTCAAGTCAGTCGACATTAAAAAAGTTTCCCGCCAACTGAAAATTGAACCCCGTACCTCCAGGGCAGCTCGATTACACTATCGCTAACAATTCGACCATGAAGTCCTGTCAAATTGCTTTCTTTTTAAAATTATAATACAAACTCTTTACAATCCACTTCTGACATCAACACATTGAAATTACGTATATCCCTCTAGGGGGAATTGAAGTGTAGTTCATTGAGGTGAGCAATAATAATATAGAGATTAAATTAAAAAAAACTAAAAATACATTCATTTAATTACGGTACATTCGATCGGTCTGAAATTTTGATACAATGCATTGTCATCCCTGATCTATCTGTGGTATAATTTTGAGATGTCTAGGACCATCATAAGTGGTTTAATTTTACGTTACAAGATTTGACGGATATAACATACAACATACTAACAGTGTGACTTAAATAAAAGCGTGTAAAATAATAATAATAAAAAAAATTTCTCTCGGTCCCTGTCAATTATCTGTAATCTGAAACCCAAAGCCCGGCTCGGGCGGTGTCTTGTCCTGTGTGTGGTATGGGGATGGGGGAAGTCGGGGTCGTGTCGTTTTTTACTGGTGGTGCAATCTGTCACACCAACCCTACGCCTTCTCCACAATATCGCAACAGCAGCTCGGAACGCGGCTTACAATGACACACCAACACAAACGAACCCCGTGCATTTGACTACTGGACAGAGTATGCAAAATGTAGTAAAAATATTTATTTTACTTTTATTTTCGATAAAGCTTTTTGATAATGAAGCCAGGCTTTTGGGCTTATGTAAAGATTCCACCACCGGGGCCCCTTGGCTGGCTGGGGCCATAGTCCCGGGCCTTGTGGGTCTAGGCGGAAATCCGGCCCTGAGTAGGGTAGATTTAGATGTCTTCGTATAGTACTTAGGTTAGAAATCTACATAGTTGTCAAATTTTTAAAAAATGCATTTTCTGGAAGGAACCGGTTCAATAATGGGCATATGTTCCAAGCGTACATGTACACATGATGTATTTTAATATATCTAGTGGATTGTAGTGGATGTTATATGTCCCAAATGAGTCGGCATTACCCCCAAGAATTCTCTTTTTGACCCCAGATGAGGATATTAACGTCTGTTCGCCGACCTCTTTCTTACGGGTTGCCCGTCAGTCAATTGAGGGATTTTTTAAAAAAATACATTTTAAAAATGTTATTTTTAAATTTCTTTATTTTTGTAAACAAAGACGTTAACCGTGATGATTAATAGTTAATGTTTAATTTGTATGCATTAAAATAAAATATAATCTAAGGATGTTAACACAGTTCGTTTTCTGAAGGCCGGTTAAACGTTTTTTAAAAATGCTTCACACGGGTTACGATATTACAATGTAGATCTTCACTAAATAAATAATAAATACTTAAATGACAATAAAAGTGTTTTGAAATATACTTATTTTCAAATAGAAAATAAAGTTGTTTTTTTTTGCTGTTTTTTTTGTGGGTTTTTTTTTGAGGGGGTCAAAGATTTTTGACGTATTTTTAGAGGGGGGGGCTAAGTTTTTGTGACGACGCGTGACGAGGGGGAGGGAGGGGGTAAAAAATCGGCAAAAATCGCGTGACGTCATTTATGGACGGCCCCTTAGACAATTTTAGTGTATTCGTAAATGATCGTCATTATTTTTGTTAAATTAAAATAATTTTTAGAGAAGCCTTTTTAACACTTTTCATTACTTAAGACAGTTGTAAGCAATGTTCACATTAATTATATTATTTTAGGCAGGGTAACTTAGAGCCTAAATATCTTTATAAATTAAACTTAAATAAACCACCTAGTCTTGAATTCATTAATTTTTTTCTATTAATGGGGTTAAAATATTCCTTACCTGACTATGTCATGTGGTATATTTTGAATAGGGGCCGTCCATAAAGTACGTCACGCTCCAGAGGGGGGGAGGGGGTGTAAGAAAGTGTGACAGTTTGTGACAGGGGGAGGGGGGAGTCCGGCCATGTGTGACGTCACGCTGTTTAATATTAAATTTTAATTATTTTGTTAATAAAAAACAAAAATTTTGTTCGAAAGTGTGACGTACTTTAGGGGGGGGGGTTCCGAGATGTGTGACAGTTTGTGACAAGGGGGAGGGGGGGAGTTAAAAATGGTCAAAAATAGCGTGACGTACTTTATGGACGGCCCCATACTCTAATTTGAAGACAAAATTTCAAAGTCCAGTAGATTAGCTGATGACGAAAATCATGTCTGTTTTCTCAATTCTATACTATGTAACTGCCCAAGGCTCACACAAATTTATACACTAGTCTCATCATATAAAGAAACCAAATTTCTTCTTATCTGTTATTCTACATAGCATGGATACATACATATTTGCTTCGATCACCAAAAATTTGCTCTCTTGTTCTTTGGTTGGAAGGTTCGATTAAAATGATGAGGTCTCAAATAAATTTTATCAAAAAGCATCCCTGAAGTATTCCGTTCCATTAGTTTCTCTGTGCGTAGCCACTGCTAAGGATTTTTTTTTGTAGAGCACTATACGTTTGTAAAGAATTTCGGCAAATATTACATATATATATAAATAACTTTGAAAAGAAAAAGATTTCATTGTGACTAGCAAAGTTTCTGCGTCTGTTCGTGTGTTTAGCTTTTTGTCTGCACCTTTCAGTTCCATAGCTTACAAAGTAACCTCAACATGGCTCCATGGTATATTCACTATTTTTTATTCTTAAGTCTGAACGCCTTGCTTGTAGAAGCAATTAGGTATTTCCAACACTGTATGGACTTTGAAAAGAATGCGTAACATAAGTGTACAAAAATAGTTGGAGAATTCGTTTAAGTTGGAGTATAATGTTAACAAATTAGGTTTAACTGTTTGAACGAGTTTGACATGAAATTTTATGTTTTTGTGCATTTGTTGAACTCTTGTGTTCTTTCCAGCCATTAAGAAGTATTAACACACGTTGGGCCCGTGCAGTTCATTATTTTAGGATCATCAATTATTCAAATTCATTTAAGAAATATCGTAAACAGATTCACTTTTGCTTGAATGAAATCTTTGAAATATTTTACAGCGTCTACTTTTTGATGTTCCATCTTTACATATCACACAACTGGACTTGTTTGATCCTTATGTCAAATATATGAAGAGCTATCGAAAACAATGAACAATTTTTGGTATCTTGTTATTGAAGAAAGATGATTTTTAAATCCCTTATATTAACTTCACTTCTCTCTCTCTCTCTCTCTCTCTCTCTCTCTCTCTCTCTCTCTCTCTCTCTCTCTCTCTCTCTCTCTCTCTCTCCCTCTCTCTCTCTCTCTCCCTCTCCCTCTCCCTCTCCCTCTCCCTCTCCCTCTCTCTCTCTCTCTCTCTCTCTCTCTCTCTCTCTCTGTCTCTCTCTCTCTCTCTCTCTGTCTCTCTCTGTCTGTCTGTCTGTCTGTCTGTCTGTCTGTCTGTCTGTCTGTCTGTCTGTCTGTCTTGGTCGGGCGGAAAAACAAAAGTAAAAAATGACCCACTTGCCGTGATTCGATCGAGCTGAAATTTGGCACACGGACCCGTCTCAACTAACAATGCATCGTATCAAAATCAAAAACTTGGCACAAATAAATACAAAATTGGGGGGGGCGGCAAATTCCTCGTTGTTAATTAGCTAATTGTTAAAACATGAAAATAAATTTTAATATAATAAAAGAAAAGCCAAGATAATTACTCAATAGGCCTAAGTACTCAACATTACCAACGTTTTTTTGCAAATGGAAGAAATCAGAATTTGGATAAAAATGAATAGAGTATTAATATTAATAAAGACCGACAATTATTTGGTGTAAAAGTGAAAACAAAGTGGCAAGAAGTTATTGTTAGAATATTTGACATGATTAAATCTTGGTGAAATTGAATGTGATTTTTTGAGGTCACGGAGAGGGCAATACTGTTGCGAATAAAGACAATATTCTGGAACTAATGCATTAGCTTGCAAATTACGTTCGAGCACTCCGAGAACATAGTGGGAACTTGTCATCTAAAATTCAAACTGAGCTCATAGTAATTGCAGGAGATAGAGTTCACGAATAAAACAAACCCGTAAAAACAATGTTTTTGACTATAAATCCCTTATATATGAGACATAATTAACAGTATTGATTATTTTCAAACGCTACAAACATTTACAGACTGAATATGTCTTAACTCAACTTTGCTTCATAACCCTAGGGGGGGGGCCGAGTTCAGCATGACACGTAAAATGTAAACAAAAGCCCGCCGGTACTTCGATGGGTCGACGTCAAAGCGTCAACTCAAACTCTCACGTGGGAAAAAAAACAATAACAAACCGTGAATTTGAATTACATACGTTATATAAGGATAAACTAAAAAATGCATTAATTTATTTACGGTACGTTCGATCGATCTGAAAGTTTGATACGATGCATTGTTAGGTGAGACGGGTCCGTGTGCCAAATTTCAGCTCGATCGGATCACGGGAAGTGGGTCATTTTTTACTTTTGTTTTTCCGCCCGACCAAGACAGAGAGAGAGAGATGATGACAGACAGAGACGCCGGTGAAGTTAATATAAGGGATTTTTTTAAAAACCCGTAAAAACAAAGTTTTTGACTATAAATCCCTTATATATGAGACATAACTAACAGTATTGATTATTTTCAAACATTTACAGACTGAATCTGTCTTAACTCAAGTTTGCTTCATAACCCTAGGGGGGAGGGGTGGGTGGGAGGGGGAGAGGGGAAAAGTCTGGTCACCGATTCGCTTGACCGAGCTCAGCGTGACACGTGAAATGTAAACAAAAGCACCCCGTCGCTTCGTTGGGTCGCCTCAATGCGTCAGCTCAAACTTTCACGTGGGAAAAAAACAATAACAAACCGTGAATTTGAATTACATACCTCATATAAAGATAAACTAAAAATGCATTAATTTAATTACGGTACGTTCGATCGATCTGAAATTTTGATACGATGTATTGTTAGGTCAGACGGGTCAGTGTGCCAAATTTCAGCTCGATCAAATCACGGGAAGTGGGTCATTTTCGACTTTTGTTTTTCCGCCCGCCCATGAGATGATGAGACGGCCGCGAAGTTAATATAAGGGATTTAATAAAACAAACCCGTAAAAACAAAGTTTTTGACTATAAATCCCTTATATATGAGACATAACTAAAAGTATTTACAAATATTTACAGACTGAATCTGACTTAACTCAACTTTGCTTCATAACCCTTGGGGGGTGGGGGGTGGTAGAGGGGGAAAAGTCTGGTCACCGATTCGCTTGACCGAGCTCAGCGTGACACGTAAAATGTAAAAAAAGCACGCGGGTACGTCGAGGGGGCGCGTCAACGCATCAACTCAAACTCTCACGTGGGGAAAAAACAATAACAAATCGTGAATTTGAATTACATACCTCATATAAGGATAAACTAAAAATGCATTAATTTAATTACGGTACGATCGATCGATCTGAAATTTTGATACGATGCATTGTTAGGTGAGACGGGCCCGTGTGCCAAATTTCAGCTCGATCGAATCACGGCAAGTGGGTCATTTTCGACTTTTGTTTTTCCGCCCGCCCGCCCATGAGATGATGAGATGACGACAGACAGACAGAGACGGCCGCGAAGTTAATATAAGGGATTCAAAAATGTTCATTATAATACGCACCACGACCCTCAAGCACAAAAATTAACATTACATGCTACATAGAGATAAATAGAGATAATCTTAAATTCATTAATTTAATTACAGTACATTCGATCGATCTGAAATTTTGTTACATCATTTTTAACATCTTCACGAGTCTGCCTGCAAAATTTCAGCTTACGAGGAAGTGGGTTAAAAATCGATCCAAAGTTTTTTAGGTACTCAAGGCCTCAAGCAAACACCATGAGTTAATATAAAGGATTTTAAAAGCCTTAGAAATTAATAAGACTTACAAATTGGCGCTGTAATAGCTAAAATACAACATATAATCATGCATTTAATAAATTAAAAACGTAAGTTCTCACGAGAAAATTAAATTTTGTTGTGAAATAATATACGTGTAGAAACTGCAGGATTACCAAAGATGGATATCAGATTTTTTTTTACAGGCTAAAAAAAAAGTAGAGCAATCGCAGGATTCCGAAATGCCGTTATTAGAAGATTTTGGGGCGTCTGCAGCATCTGACTTATCATTGGCATTGCTGACAACAGTACAAGTTCGACAGCCAGACACAACTGAAGCAACTGTTCCTAATTTGATTGTCGGTGACTCTTCTTCATTTTCTAAATTGGATATTTGAAGGTACGTCTTGACACACGACCTTTCAAATGAGTTGAAATTGCAGCTGATTCGTGATTGTTGGACCCCTGATACAAAGTATGATTTAAGAGCTGACAGTGATGGAAACAGGGTTTTTATATATGCATGGTTATCAGACTATTCACCGTGGTATGTATACTCGCAAATGTTAAAATGTGACTTTTGCAAACATTGCGTGTTATTTCCGCAAAAAGTAATTCGAGGAGTTCAGGGGGCATTTGTCATCAAACCATGCACAAAATATAAAGATTTCAACGAAGATGCACGTAGCCACATGCAAAGCACATGGCACAAAGGCTCTCATGAAGATGCAAGCAATTTCGTTGCATTATTGGAAGCCAAAGAAGTTTCTATAGATGAGCAGTTGAACTCATCATTTAGAAGACAAATTCAAAAAAATCGCAACAAACTGGGTCTCATCATTTCTACAATCCTATTTTGCGGCATGCATGATTTAGCACTTCGGGGAAAAGAATCAAATTCTGGTAATTTTTATGAACTGTTAGAGTTTCGTGTTGAATCTGGAGATGAAGTTCTTGGTAATCATTTGCCAATTTGTTCTTGTAGTGCTAAGTATATCTCGACAACTAGGCAAAACACTATAATCGAAATTTGTGGGTCTCTCTTGCGTGAAGACATTGTTCGTGAAGCAAATAATTCAGTTGCATTTTGTATACTTGCCGACAAGACAACTGACATTTCAGGCATTGTAGTGGCGTAGCTAGGGTGATGTGCGTCCGGGGACATGACACAAAATCTGCGCCTCTTGTTGGACCGAAAGATTTCTGGGGGCTCACTGAGCCCCCAAGAAAAAATTGAAATTTTACGGTTTATATGGTTCTTTTTCGAAGCATCTGGTATTTTAATGAAATAGAATACAAACTAATAATTTTCTATACGATTGTTTACAATTTATTTGAAAAAAAAATCTACTCTACTATTTATACATGACTCAAATAGACATAGTCTACAAAAAATTGATCCTCCTTGATTTGAATGTCACAAACTCGTCAATCACGTTGTCAAAATTAATATTTTCAAGGGTTTCTCTTTCGATGCTTAGGAGTGCAAGATTACTCAGACGATCTTGTCCCATTGAAGCACGTAAATAAGACAAAATAAGCTGCAGTTTGCTGAAGGACAGCTCACAGCTTTCGGTTGAAACAGAAATTGTTAGAAGTATTTGAAGTGAAATGCGCAGATTCGGAAATACGTCATCTCCATGTGAAATAATAAAACCAAGAAGATCCAAAGGAGTTTCCGGTAGAACTTCAGTCCGGGTACTGAGCAGCATTTTTCAGTCTCCAATTCCTGTGCACAATTCGTGACCATTGACGTCAGTGTCGTATAAATTAGCAAAATATTAGCAATTTTAACGAAGTGTATCGACTTTTGTCTCAGCAAGAAGAGTTTTGATGTCTAGTAAAAATCCAAATTTGTTTTTTAGGTTTGTTAGACGCAAAAACCGTATTGATATCTCCTTTTGGAGTCTATCAATTTCTTCTTCTGCAGAAAGTCTTGCATCTCTTTTTAATTCTCCAGGCATCCTCCGATGTCGCCTAGTCCTTCTGTCAACCTCGATTCCCAAAGTTGTGCATCTTCTTTTCGATTGTCTACCGCAACCTGGCTCAAATTATCATGAATGTTGACAATTTCTTGCTACAGCGATTCAAGATCAGATGCTGCTTCTTTGAAATTCACAGTAGGATTCTGCAACCGTTTCTGGACACAATTAATTTTCCCAATTATGATGTTCCAGAAATGTAACAAAACTAGGAAGTTAAAGTTTAATATACCTACCAAGAAAGCTTCTGCATCACACCTTGTGTCAGGCGTCATATTTGTATGGTCTGAATTTTTTAAACAGCCCTACCAGATCAACTAGTCCTTCATAAATTGCTTTAACAGCTTCTGATCGTGCACTGAAACGTGTTTCAGACTCCCTCTTCATTGTGATTGGCACAACTCGTTTTAATTCTTCCCAACGAGTTGTTGAACGATAGAAAACAAAAAATTATAATTTCAACTGTTCTAAAAAACGTGATAACTGGATCCTGTTTAGCTGAGTGTACTCCCACTAAGTTTAAGCTGTGGTTGTCACAGTTGATGAACAATGCTTTGTGATTTCTGGCACATATTCGCTGTTGAAGGCCGGATATATGCCCAGTCATTACAGCAGCATTGTCATAGTCATAACATTGTGACCAACAGTCGGCTAGTGGTATGCTATTAGATTCCAGTTTCTCTACGATAGCTCTTTCGAGGTTTGCTGTGTCTTTGAATGTATCTGTACAAAACCTAAAAATGATTCTTTTATTGTTATTTCTTTAGTTTGAAAATCCACATCCACAAATCTGATGACTTTAGAAAGCTGTTCCCGGTTTCCTAGATCGAGTGTTGAGTCAAGTAAGATACCGTAGAAATTTGTTTTTTCTGATTTCACTCAACAGCTGAGTCTTTGCAGTCGATGTAAGTGGGTGGATAAATTCATTTTGGATTTCCTGTGATAAATAAGATACTGAACCTGGATTTTCTCGGGCATGTTGTAGGTGTTTTTCTAACAGTGAATCACACGGAGCAACACGTGTGATCACAGGAAAGAGAGGTGGTGTCTGATGTTTCAAATGAAAGGAATCCAACTTGCTTTGACATACCGACACAAGCCCGTGAGAGGAGAGACCTCCATCCCCTCCCCCACTTTACTCCATCCACAGTGGGAAGTAAGATTTTTTCTTTTTAAAAAGAGTCACTGCATTCAGCACAGGGGCGCGAATTAACCATTCTGTAAGCCAGTGGTTCTCAACCTTTTGAGATTTAAGGAACACTTGAAAAATTTGTCTTAGCTACGGACCAATACTAAAAATTGTGCTACTGCCGTGCTGGAAAGTTAAATATAATTATACTGTGTATATAGCTAGCTATAAGTAGTATACATGTTAGTTAATAAAAAACTATACTAATATGCTACGATTTTCGTGCTCCAAAAACAATATTGTAATGGCTTTCTTATGTAACGAACAAATGTCATTTATATTAGTCTCATAGTCTTCTTTTTAAATTATACTTGCTAGCTATAAAAAAAAACCTCTAAGTCAGAAACAGTAGTTTGTATTAAAAAGATGCTTTATTAATTTATTTAGTACGAACGATGTTTTGTTGTTATTGTAAGCAATGCAGAAATTCCACTTTCACAAAGTTGCAAAGGGTAAAAGTATTTTAAAAGCTATCTGAGTCAGTTCGAAGTACTCCAAAAGTTCATTAAGCCCACTTTCTGATGCAACATACTCAAAGTGGTATCGCCAGTCTGTTCAATGAATTGGTTTAATTACGAGGTTGGTAATTTTATCTGATGAGTCAATGTGTGCGAGATTGGGACTGGAAGCCCACGAAAAACCATTGAACTTTAAAAATCACAAAAGTAGAATTAAAATGGGCCCTGCATTGATTGAATATGACCAGAAATCAAATTTATCAATAGTTATTTTTTTCAGCATTTTCTGGTTTCTCTGTGATTTCGTCCTATTGATTAAACATGTCAAAGATACCTTGAAAAAATCTTCTTTTCCAAAGATCAAGATTTCTCGTAAAAGCAGACACGTTGTCAATGAGAGTAATATAAAATGTCTGCTTTCCTTTGCCGAGTTGAATTAAGTTTATTGAGTTCTTAAAAAATGTCAGCCATATACAGGGGCGGATTAAGACTGCACGGGGCCCCTGGCTGCAATTCAAACTGGGGCCCTATCCAGCCAGTGTACCTTTAGATAAAATGATTGCTAGCAGCTAATATAAGACTGTAACTTGTAAATATTCATCCAAAATGATTATCCATGAAAAAACCGAATTCGAAGAAATAACTTTTTGCCGGTATCCTAAAATTGAGTGTAAAAGACAATTTATAAAATTAAAAAACACATGTAAAAAAAATTCACACCCCACCCGGGGATCGAACCCTCCACCGCTTGAACCATAAGCCTTAGTACTTCACATTAGGCCACGAGAGCTCATTTAGGTTTTTAAATTTAAAAAATATCTATAATATTCTTAAATAATTTCTGTTATTGAGCCTATCAAATCAGGTTTTTTGACTGCTAAGACTATCGTGTGGGAAAAGAGATCATTTTAATAAATAAAATTTTATTAATTTATCATATTTTCAGCAATTCATGTATACATTTGTCCACATTTATTATAAAATATGCTAAGTTTGGGGGCCCTAAATCATCGGGGGCCCCTGGCTTTAGCCCGTTCAGCCCTTTAATCCGCCATAGGCCATATAAGCCAGAACAGCAACCCGTAATTAGTCAATGGTTCAAATGATCAACAAGCTTTGAGTTTTTTCTACAAGAAACTCTCATACGTTATCACGTAATTCAAACAGTCTGATAACCAGCAAACTTCAGTATACATCAGTAACTGTTAATGTTCAAGATTCATATTCTAACATTAGAAATCAAAGAGACGAGAATTCAATGGACGAGCATTGATAAAATTTATAAAAAAAATTTAGGCCAGAACAAAAATATATTTTAAGTCTGCGTTAATTCTTTTACTTGCTAGTCTTTCTCGATGAATCATACAGTGCGTAAATTTCATGCTTTGCTCGCGGACCACCAGGCACATCTTCGCTGACCACTAGTGGTACACGAACCACAGGTTGAGAACCACTGCTTTAAGCAACTCCTTTTTCTTGTCTTGGTCATTTTGATTGCTTTTAGTGTCGTCTCTGTCGGTTCTATTAATAGAATCGCCGTTGTCTCTTACTGCTCTCCTAGTCTCACTCCCAGCAACTCACAGTTGTTGTTTTTTTTAAAAACGCCATCAGCAATACTACATTGTGGATGTGCCATTTATTTATGAGTAGAATGGCGCCCCTTAACGCTCAATGGGGGCGCCAAAGTCATGCTTGCCAACAGGTTTGTAATGAAGATATTTTCGGAGCTCCAAATTTCAGTCTTGCAAACGTATTAGGGATACATTATTTTACATCAAAATAAATATTAATTAATGAGTTTTAATACTCATTTTGGCGCCCCCTAACGTGGCGCCCGGGGACATATGTCCCCCCTGCCCCCCTCGCTACGCCACTGAGGCATTGAGCAGATGCCACTTGGTGTTAGATGTGTCAAAGACTAAAATGGGAAAATGATGGTCACAGAAGAATTCCTGGGAAATATTCCTATTGTCGATAGAGCAGCTACAGGTTTAGCAAACACCATCATTACAAATCCATTAGAATTTGGATTAGATATGACAAAGCGTGTTCGTCAAGGATACAACGGATGTTCTACAATGGCAGGTAAAGAAGGAGGAGTCCAAGCAATAATTCGAAGAAAAAAAATACCCAAAAGCAGAGGCGTAACAATGACTTGGCATCGGGCAGTTGCCAAGGGCGCCAAGGGCTAATCCTTCAATAAATCAATTTATTCTGTTTCAGTTAGTATTTTCCCTATTTCTCAAGGGCGCCAAAAATGAATTAGCCAAGGGCGCGGAAAACCCAGTTACGCGTCTGCCCAAAAGCAGCATTTGTACATTGCAGTTCACATAAACTAAATCTTGTCGTGAACGATTTAAATAGTAACAATTACCGTATATACTCGTTCTATAGCCCGTTCGTTCATAAGCCGACCCCCCCCCCTACTTTTGGAAGAGAAAAGTATTAAAAGTGTTTAACCCGCTCGCAAGCTGACAAAATAATAGGACATCTTAAACAAAATGGTACACATTTTCTTTTAAACTACAAGCTAAATCGGTCATTATAATTGTTTATTTTGTACTGCCTATCTTTGTCTTTGTGCTCTTTGTTGGGAAAGAGTTACCGGTATTTCAAAAAAATTCTTTGGTAAACAGTGACGAAAGCGCGTACATTAAAATTCGTTGTTGAAAACAAATTTGTTAAACAATTTATTAAGACGTTCAAAACAATAAATAAAATGATTAAATAAGGTAGGTGCAGATGTTTAATAATATATTATAGCTTCTGGTAGTGCAGTCGACGTCGAATCTTGTAGAATTTAGAAAAGGACCTTGATGATCTACTATCTACAATAATAACACCGATATTCAATATCCATGCAGAAATACGTTAATGACCCGCTCGTAAGCCGACCCCCCAACTTTTCCCCCAAGATTTTGTCCAAAAAAGGTCGGCTTGCGAACGAGTACATACGGTAGTTAAGTGGAAATTTTATTTAAAGATGCTCATTTTTTTGTTGATGTGACGTCACATTTCTTTAAACCCCCCCCCCTTCCCCATCGTCACACTTGGTCACAAATGCTTGACCCCCCTCCGCCCTAAGCGCGTGACGTCATTTATAGACAACCCCAATAGTAGGACGCAATAATCTTCTGTATAGAAGGAGCGTCTGTAAACAGATAAGAATAGTAATCTATGTGTCGCCTTAATCAAGTTAACTTGGCCAACTACTAAATGTAGACTTCGAAATTCAAGTCCCACAATACTTAACGATTTGCTCCTACACAAAAAGCATGAACGCTTGCTTTATAGTTCATACCGCACCTACCAAAGTGAACAAACTATTAACGCTTTATTGAAAGAAAGAAAGAAGGGGGGGGGGAGACTCACTAAACGAGCGCAAAGAACAGGTTCGGCGAGACTAACCACCCTTATACTCTTTATACATTGGAATCGGAATACGCACATCTGTGGTGACAGTAATTCAGTAATCAGTAAGCTTACATTTAACAATGCCGATGATGGACGCAATAATCTTCTGTATAGAAGGAGCGTCTGTAAACAGATAAGAATAGTAATCTATGTGTCGCCTTAATCAAGTTAACTTGGCCAACTACTAAATGTAGACTTCGAAATTCAAGTCCCACAATACTTAACGATTTGCTCCTACACAAAAAGCATGAACGCTTGCTTTATAGTTCATACCGCACCTACCAAAGTGAACAAACTATTAACGCTTTATTGAAAGAAAGAAAGAAGAGACTCACTAAACGAGCGCAAAGAACAGGTTCGGCGAGACTAACCACCCTTATACTCTTTATACATTGGAATCGGAATACGCACATCTGTGGTGACAGTAATTCAGTAATCAGTAAGCTTACATTTAACAATGCCGAAGATGGTTACTCTTATATAATGAGATTACTTTAGACTTTAGAGGAATAGAAATATAAATAAAATAATATATCATTGGGAATATTATGTTAAAAGCCGATATGTCATAGCTATTTTTCAATATGTAATTTTACAGAATAAAAGGATTGCAAGAACTATTTAAAGAAGCCTCACCCCCTCAACAAACCTTGTTTTTTAAGCCTGTTACGTCCCCTTACAGGAAATGTGAGGAGTGGTGGGACGAGTGACTAAACTTGGTATCTACTGCAGGATAGGTATTTTTGTTGGATGCAGGTGTGTGTACTGTGCAACTTGCGTTTTTAAAAATATCGTGCAGGTAATGTTTCAAATTTTGTGTCATTTTTTTCAAACAGCACTATTGGATGCATTATCTTATTTGGGGGGGGGGAGTTTCAATCAAGTGATATTTTATTTTGGCTGACTACTCGTACTAACTAGTAAAAATTCGTAGGAGTAGGCTTGGTGTAGACAGTGTAGTGTAGTGTAGGCTAATTGAGTTTATAATCTAGGCTAATCTAGGTCATTGCCATTGAGCCCATTGCTCATTCTACTTACTTAACTTACTGCTGTACACTAAACCATTAGAATTGATTTTAGAAGAAAAATAAGTCGAATTTTCTGTATTTTTGTTATGTATTTGGATGTAAGACTATTACTAATACACTATTAGACTATTAGTATTTAGTATTAGTTAATAAGTATTAGTACTTGCAATTATATCAAATATCATAGCCTAAAGAAATTACTATGACTATACATTATACTTATACAGCCAAATTTTAATCGGAGTGATTATATTTATTCGCACAGCTGTGGGAATATTGTCCAGCGTTATTCACACAGTCACGCATGCGCATTGGTGTTTTATTGGTTATTTATAGTTATAATTTTAAAATTTCAGTTATTTCTATGAGTTTCGCTAGAGTTAGAGCAGTTGATAATCGGAGAGAAATTTCGTTCGTTGAATTGGTGGATTGAATCCCAGCGCAGTCAACTTTTTTTTTAAAAATTATTAATAAATATGTTTATTTTAAATTTCAAAAGAAAAAATCAGTTTGTGTTATAAATAATAATAATAGTTATATATTATATGACTAATATGAGCACCCAATTTAGGCTCAAAGTTTCATGAAACATTTTATTATTTTGCCACATCAGTGACATTAGTGTTATCAATTCTGTTACAGACTCTCCTTGTTATAAACAATTATTGAGTTATCTATACAGTCTTAGAACTCTTGGTCTTACGCTTTTCCCCTTCTTTAACTAATTTAATTATTAATGGCCTTTGGGAATAATACTAAATAGCCTACTACGAATTAGTGCGGATGTTGGACCAACAAAAGCAGAATTCTGGTAGGCAGGTCTCCTCGGGTTCTTGTTAAAATTGATAAAAACATAACAATAACATTCCAATCACTTGAAATACTTTTAAAATGAGATATCATTTATATTTATATCCTCCACACCAATAGATATCAATAAGCAATGATATATAAATAATTAGTAGTAATAATAAATTAAGTATTATTACAATAAAATATATATATTTCATTACAAGGAGGGAGGTGGCTAGAAAACGTCAAGTCAAGTCATTTTATGACTGACTTCAACTTCAACAGATAGCAAAATGTTCGGCACTAAGATTAGGCGTAATAATAACTAAATATCAGTAATGGAATATTTTTTCTCAAAAGGTTAACACAAATAGAGGAGTAATAAACATAATAAAATATTTAAAAAAAAATTTTTTTAAAAGGACACGCTTTTAACATAATTACTACTTTTAGTTATGTCTCATATATAAGGGATTTATAGTCAAAAACTTTGTTTTTACAGCTATTTTTTAAAACTTATAATAAAAACTCTTTACAATTCACGTCTGACGCCCACACATCTTTTTTTTACCTCTATTTTTTTTTAATACCAAACACCTCATAAGCGCCCTTCCAACGTTTTATACCACGGTGATGTGTTCACGTGGTGAACTCATGGATGTCAACAAAGCAGACGGGTACCGATGCTTATATAAAGATAAACTAAAAATGCAATAATTTAAATACGGTACATTCGATCGATCTGAAATTTTGATACAATGCATTGTCATCCAAGATCTATCTGTGGTAAAATTTTGAGATCTCTAGGACCATCAATAGTGGTTTAATTTTACGTTTCAAGATTTGAAGGATGGATACAACATACAAACAGTGTGACTTAAATAAAAGCGTGTAAAAACAATATATTATTAAAACTATTAGTAATACACTGTACTTTAAATGCCCTCATTCTTCTGGGAAATTATCTTGATAATCGGCATTAATAATCGTAATGATAATGAATAATGATGTTCATGCATAGGCATAGGCTATATACTATATTAATAAGTATAAGCCTATTTAACTATTTAAAATTTACGAATTTAATACAATAGGCATTCGTTATTAATAGTACAAGCCTAACGGCCTATAGTCTATAGATTACTATGCTTCTAATTTAAAGTCAGCATAACTGTAATATTTTTATTTTGGCTGTGGGAATAACGCTAGACAATATTCCCACAGCTGTGTGAATAACGCTTGCCAATTTTAATATAGAGTCTATTTTTTGTAAAATAATTACACCAAACTCATCCCCACTTATTGTAGGCAGTATATATAGGCCACTGAATACAAACCTAGAATCCATGAACAATCTTTGTAGTCAATTAACTTTCATAAAAGAGAATAATAAAAATGCAGTTCTATGGATTATGGGGGACTTTAATCTTCCAGATATAAATTGGAAAAATTATACAATTGATAACCATCAAACTAACAAAGAAATTAATGAACACTTTTTAGACACTATAAACAACATAAACCTATGACAGATAGTAAAAACAGCAACAAAGAAATATAAAACACTAGATTTATTCTTAACAAATAGACCAGGACTAGTGATAGACTGCAAAATAATTCCAGGACTGTCCGACCATGATATTGTTAGGGTCACCAATGCAATAAAAACTAAAATTAATAAGATACCTAGAAGAATAATCTATCTTTGGAATAAATGTAATTCAATAAAACTACACCAATCAGCGGCTAACTTCCAACAAAATTTCTTAAGTAAATTTAACACAAATAGCCCAGTAGAAGAAATTTGGAAAGATATAAAAACAAATCTAAAAACTATAATGGATGAGAATGTTCCAACAAAACTAACATCAAATAAAATTAACAAATACTGGTTCAATTTTAAATTAAAAAAGCTATGCAAACAAAAAGAGAACTTATTTAAGAAATTTAAGGCTACCTATTCATATAGGATACACAAAAAATACTTAAAGATTAAACACTTGACACAAAAACTTAGTCGAAACCTCCAAAATGAATATATGAACAGTGTAATTACCAAAGATAACAATACAAACTTATGGTCCTTTATCAAATCTAAAAAAATGGAACCTACAGGAATAGCCACACTAAAAGGCTCAAATAATAAAACCTATAATGATAATGAGACTAAAGCTAATATCCTTAACACATATTTTGCATCATCTTTTTCTGCCTCAGACGACAAGGAAGTTTTAATAAATTTAAATAAAATGGAGGAAATAGGTAACATAACTGTAGATGACATAGGTATACATTCACTCATGAAAAAACTTTAAAATAAACAAAGCTACTGGCCCAGATGATTTGCCTGCAAGGTTATTAAAAGAACTAAGCAATGAACTGTCCCCAATCCCTTGTAGTTCTCTTTCAAGCCTCTCTAAACCAGGGTAAAGTGCCCCAGGATTGGAAATTAGCTAACGTAACCCCACTCTTTCAGAAAGGGGATAAATCAGACCCTGGTAATTACAGGCCTGTATCACTCACTAGTATCACCTGTAAATTACTAGAACACATAATATATAGTAGAATAGTTAACCACCTTGACAAATATAATGCCCTATGCCCTACATCAACACGGCTTTAGAAAAAAACAGATCATGTGAAACACAATTGATAGGTTTAATAGATGAACTATCAAAAGGCTTAGACAAAAATGATCAAATAGACACAATATTACTAGACTTCTCAAAAGCATTTGACAAAGTTCACCACCTTAGTTTACTTAAAAAACTTAACTACTTTGGAATCTCAGGTTCCTTACATCACTGGATCCAAGACTTCCTTTTGGGCAGGGAGCAAACTGTAATAATTAATGGATCTAAATTTGCACCAATAAAGGTTAATTCAGGAGTTCCACAAGGAACTGTGCTAGGTCCCTTACTCTTTTTAATATATATAAATGATTTACCCAACAACATCTCAACAGGAACAAAGGTTAGGTTATTTGCTGATGATTGTATAATCTATAGAACAATTAAATCAGAACAAGATAGCAAAATTTTACAAAAAGACCTAGATGAATTGATAAAATGGGAAACTAACTGGAGTATGAGTTTCCACCCAGAAAAGTGTCAACTGTTAATAGTAACAAAGAAAAAGAAACAAATAAATTCAAAATATTTCATTCATGGAAAGGAACTAACCCAAACTAAAGATGCAAAATACTTAGGAGTCATAATAAATGAGAAATTATCATGGAATCCCCATGTCAATGAAGTTATTAAAAAATCAAACAAAACCTTAGGCTTTATAAAAAGAAACCTTTACAAATGTAATAAAGATATAAAACTAAAATGCTATCTCACTTTGGTGAGACCTGTACTAGAATATGCATCTTCTGTATGGGACCCATCCACCAAAGAAAACATTGATAAACTAGAACAAATCCAAAAAAGAGCTGCCAGATTCATTACTGGAGAATATTCAAAACTGACTAGAATAACACCATTAGTTAAATCATTAAACCTTGAAACACTAGAGGATAGAAGAACCAAGAGTTAAGTAGTAATCATACATAAAGCAATTAACTCTAATTTAGAAATACAACACAAAGATAACTTAATACAACCCTCAGATAGACATAAGGATAAAAACACCTTTCTTATTCCGTATGCAAGAACAAACTCATACAAAATTTCGTTCTTCCCGTCCGGAATTCGGGCGTGGAATGGGTTGCCTGAAGAAACCAGGAAAGCCAACACTTATCAACATTTAAAACTCTAATAAGAATGCAGGACTAAACACAAAACCATAGATAAGCGTAGGACGCAATAATCTTCTGTATAGAAGGAGCGTCTGAAAAAGATAAGATATGATAAGTCATTCAAACACGCCTGTGAGTCACTGCAGGGTGTGCTAGCACAGAACTGTCAGGGACTGCGTGAATTAAATGAAAAAAAAACATTCACATTATCACTGTAATCTGTTGTCTAGTTATAATTTGTCATTTGTAGAGTACTTCTACAGCTGCAGTATACCAGTATCAGGATGGGCATGTGTTGTTTTTTTTTAAAGGCCCAGCCCAGATCTAGAAATTGTATCACTAATTGACTTGTGAGTGCATGGACTTTGTTTGGAGAGGGGAAAGTTGTAGGAGTACCATTGTGGGCTTGGTCCTTAGCCATAGCCATAACTTTTTACAGAGGCATAATTGATATTCCAACCAGGGCCAGTAGGATGCAGTCTTAACAATAAATAAATAAATTATAAAGAGATGTTAGTTTAGTATTTACCCTTACAAATTAAAAGTTTTTTGGGTTATAATTTTAATTAGGGCTGCGGAAATTAACAATTAATTTCTCGATTAATGGTTAAAGGATTTTAACTATTAAATTATTTTTTACGATTAATCAACCCAACACTTAAAAATTATTGAAAGTACAAAAGAAATAATAAAAAATAGGCGGCAGATAAATAATATATTTCCCGATGATTACACAAACATTTTGGTTTTAAACTATTGACTGATGGGAAGGTTCAAAATGTTGATAAAGTTTGCCTACCATGGTTCTAACACTTCGCTTACTTATCAAGCCAAATGAAAAGCGTATTAAGCTAATGGCAGTAATTGAGTCTGAAAATGATGACAGCTCTTGGGATGAATTACATGTACTGCGTTAAATAGTAAAAATAATTAAGTGTATTAAAATTAAGTTCAATGTTAATGCATTGTTAGTAAACTGGAAGCTGAAATCCTTGTTTGTCCTTTTAAATGAACTTTTGTCTGAAATCTGAGATTATTGACCCAAGTTCAGAAGTTTGTAAATAGAGAAAATACAGTAATCACAATTGTGGAAGGTGTTGTGCTCTGCATCTCTGATTTGTAATTATAATTATTAGTAAATGGAATAAGAAGTATTTAGTACTGGAAATGTATAAAAAATATGATTCACACACTGCATGACACTTTTCAAACAGTGGCAGCCACAAACAATGTCAATGTGCCCTTTTTCACTTGAGAATTAACATTCATTATAATTAAATAAATATTGTTTTAGTTATTATTGAAAATGACTAGCTACTATAAATAATTTTTTAAAACTTATATAGCTACAATATTTTAAAATGCTAACAGTATTGATGGCAACAGACATATTTGATTATCTTTTAGGAACAATATACAATGTTGGCACCCCTTCTTACATTAGCACTTTTTGTGCTTGAGGCAGATATTATTTGTGGCCAGTCTTCAAAACTAGAATGGTTACCGGAAGATATGTATAATCCACTGGCAGAGCCAAGATTGTGTGGACTTAACACTGATGAACCATCTTATATCTGTGACCCCAACAGAATTATTGGTGATAAAAGTAAGTTTCGAAAAATTGTTTAAAATAGTTTCCTTTTTACGCTTTTCCATAAGTGCTAATGCCAGCAATTTTCTTAATTTTGATGTACACAATCATACTTGCAGAGGGAAGATATATATTAGATACTTTTATTGATGGTATACAGATTTTACAAAAATAAAATTTATATAGTACTTCTTGAAACTTTAGCAGCAAAAACTTTTAACTCTTTAGAGTTTTTCTAAAATAAAATAATTTAAATATATTATAAGTGGTTTAGAAAAACGTCGCCGGAAATTAAAATGATTCTTTTCTTTCTAAAATAAGTTTAGTAATTATAAGTTTTATTTAAATTTCTACAATCTTAAAGGTAAAATCCACCTCAAGGTTAAATTTTTATTAAAATCGAGAATTCATCATGAAAAGTAGATTAAAATATATCTGTCAATGTAAAAAATAAAGGACAAAGAAATAAAGTTTGCTTCTGTATCTATTATACACGCTCCTATACAGAAAATTGCTTCTTACCCCTGTCCATATGTTGACCTCATTTCTTTTTTTCTTTTTTTGGAATGAGTAGCAGGTTCATTGTAAGCTGAGAAGATACCGTTCTGCATTCTGATTGTATCTTCAGATGAATGCATAAGTCACTTTATAAAAAATATACATTTGTTTGTTTTTGATGTTGAAGGTCTTACTCTGGTAATGATTATGAAACTTATTTCAGTCCATAGCATGAACTGGCATCTCAAGGATGCTGCCTATAACAGCACATCATGTCCATGCAGTACTTATTACTGTGAAAATGAGAGGGGAGCCTTAGGATATCGAATTGGTGTAGCCCTTGTCAAACGCATGGCACTTCAAACAAAGTGAGCATTGATTTTGGACTGCAAATGTTTTTAGTTTTATTATTAGCAACACTCTTTGTTGTTATCTAAAACATTTAGTGATAAGTGTTTTTAATTTCTATTTTGGAAGTACAGTAGAATCCTTTTAACTCGACCAAGGTTAACTCGCCAACCCTATTGCAACTTAACGTTGGTTATCTTGATCCCCGTCTGTTCGCCTAGTGACAAACTCTCGCATTTTTAGTTAATAGCATCGAAATCTCGATTTCCTCGAGACTTCTGGCTTTAGTGTGATTCTACGAGATTTCAATAAAAATTACCGGATGTTTTTATCTTGTTTCACTTTGATCCGTGTGTTAATTAGTTTGACTCGTCATTATTTCGCAGTTCATGTTATATTATTATTAAGCTTAATTCATTTCCTGGTGCATTAATCATTTTATTTTTTTAAGATAAACGAATATCTTTAGAAACGAAAATAAAGGTTTGTATCGAGAATCGGCTGTGGTTTTTATTTTAAATTAGTAAATTTCTGCTGTTAGTTGGTGCACATATGCCTTTTGTTGTTAGAAAACATGTATGTATATATTTATAGCATGCCGATCGCTTCATCAAAAAAATAACGGCAACGCTGTTGTGTTAAAAAAACCTCCAAAAACATGTGCATGTACATTCTCATTTATTAACGCTTGTGATACCAAAATCATAGGGTGCTTACTGTAAACAAGGCTCCCCAGATTTTAGGATATATAATATAACAGACTCTTTGCTCACAGACAGTTTACCCACCCCCACTCTCAATCTCCCACACCATTGTTGTTGGTTTTGTTGGTTAGTCCGATTAACATCAAGTTACGGAAGGAATTCTGAGTCCTTTCTAAGCTGAGGGGACAACCCAAGGAAGATGGTTTGGAAGAGAATGGTTCGGGGACAATGAGGGGATGTGTAGATTACACGGGGGCCGGTTATTTATTTGTGTAGCTTGTAAGGAAAGTCACGCAAATGCCCTCCAAGGCACAGTATCGCTCAATCTGGGAATCACTGCTGTTAATGATGCAGTGTAACAAAAAACCACAAAAAAACTAATGTTAACTGGGAGCGTGCAAGAGAGAAAAACAGGATGTCACCAACGGACCCGCCGTGGCGGGGCAGGAGTAAGTGAATTCGTTATGTACTACTAGGGCAGGGGTCTGGAAACTTTTTGTCTGAGAGAGCCATAAACAGCACATATTTAGAGAAGTAACTCTGTGAGAGCCATAAATTATGTTTAAAACTAAATATTCAAGTAAATGTGTGCAATTTGTGTAAACACTTAAAGTACTATAATTATAATTATATCTCTGAATTCTTTTTAATATCATTGTAATGCTGTTTTTTATATGCAATTAATATGTAGATCAAAAGAGTCTTAATAAAAAAATTTTTTAAATAAACGAACATTTGTCTGAGAGCCAGATGCAGCCATCAATAGAGCCACACCTGGCTCGCGAGCCATGATTTCCCTACCCCTGTACGAGGGGAAAAAACAGCGCTCACGCAGCAAAGGGTTATATTAAAAACAAACGGTCTTAACAATCTTAGGAAAGAGTGAAGAAATATTGGGGTCCGATATTCCAATACGATTCCGAATAATGTCCCATCACTAAATAAACGCACATCATGTACATATCAAAATTTCAAGCACATGTTAATATTTTGCCGCCATATTGGTTTTCGTTTATCTCGATCATCGGTTATCTCTGTGCCATTTGGCAAACCCCTAGGCCGTCAACATAACCGGGTTCTACTGTATCTATGTTCTGGTTGTGAATGTTACATTTAATTTATGAAAAGATTTTTCATACACTAATTATATTGGTAGGTGAAGATCGTAATTCCGCTGTTTATTCTCAATCTCTCTATGTGTCGCTTATAGCACAGATGGGCGTCTTAACACACCAGAAGACCAGGCCCAGCTCTTTGCTCACAGACTCGGTAATGGCAAGTGGAACATGGGGCGTTGTGAAGAAGATATTGTCATATTCTATTCTGATGAGGACAAAGTGGTAGGTCATTTTTAGTTTTAAAGAATGATAATACTCTTATTCTGGATAGTGAAGTCAATAGTGCTCTGGCCTCACAAGTTGAGGTGCGTGGGATATAGCCCACATCAAGCCACAATAAAAATATAAACGAATGACTATTGCTAGAAAGGTCCTCCGCTGACTTGGAGAGGAGATGGGCGCCGCAAAGTCTACCAAGCCCAGAGAAAGTTCTAATGGAAACATTAGAACCCCTTATAAACAGGAGGTTATGGGAGACACAAAAGTACTCTTAAAAGGCTTCTAAAAGTTTCCTAGGTCTTACATTTTTTAATGTTAATTTTTTTGAAATTTTTACAAACTTGTGCCTACAAACAAAATTGGCATTTTGAAAAAAAAATTGTTTTGTTTAGGAATTGTAATAAAATCTGAAATGCATTGTTAAAATTACTTAAACCTCAACCTTCAACCTATCACTATCTTCAATAATAATGAAACATTTTTGCTATGCATCACATTATATTAATAGATAATAAAGAAAGATACTTGCTATAATAAATTGTTTGTGTGTGCATTGCCACCAGCTGGCCATCTATGGTGGATCTACTGCAAATCAGAAGCTGACACCTTACTATCGTGAGCTTCTCAGACACAAGGTCGGAGCCAGGCTCAATGAAGGGCGCATAGTTCAGGCATTGGATAATCTCATATATGACATCAAGTAAGTATATAGGCTTAACACAGGTGCACATTTCATTCAGGCCTTGGATAATCTTGTTTCTATAACATTGTAAGGAATGATTATAAAAAAACAAATTAAATTTAGGTTGATTTTTACTAAAACATTTTTTTCTTCATAAGAAACAAAGTTAAAATTGCAATTCTTTTTATGTCACAACAGGAAGGTATTAAATTGTGAGTACTCATCAGCTTACAGTTGTGGTCTTTATGAAGTTCGATCTGGGTCCAACAGCATCATCAGCTCCATCACTGTATTCTCATCAGTCATTTTAGCAGCACATTTAATTTTTGGTGGAGAAGAATAAGAGATGAATGGGAAGTGAGGATCTAATCAATGCCCAAATGTTATTATTTATTACTATCAATTTTGATTTGAAGAAATTATTCTTTCTCAAAATGGTGCATTACCTTTTGATTAAAACATCTCAAGTGTTTGTTCCTTTAAATTAAAAAGAAAATTTAACAGAATTTGATTAAAATGCATGAAGCATTACCCTTTTTTTTTCCTTTTTGAATCATATGCATTTAATTAATGCCATCAATGACAAAAATTAACAAAGTCTTTATGGGTTTACTTACCACATAATAAAACAACGGCATCGAAATTTCCATGTTACAGTTAAAAGAACTAATGAGGCATTTATTTTTTATATACATTTTTTTTAATGAATGAAAATTAAATAAATTTAATAAATGGTTTTGATTTTTTATATTTTTTTATATTATTAAATTACATTTTTAGAAACTTCTTTTAGTGCCTTAATACTTGGTACACAATTTAATTTCCTCAAGCTTATTTATTTCAGTAGGCTTTTTTATTTTTAGAACTGTTTTTACAGAAACAAAATGGTAATTTTTCAGAATGACGAAAATTTACTAAAATTGAACCTTTTCGTGACTATGTAGCAGTAAACTGCATTGTGTTTTAAAAATATTTTTGAGGTTTCTGAATAAACTAACATGCTGATCTGTTTTTTCAAAGACTAAAGTGGCTTGGCCAAACCTGATTTTATAATTATCTTGTTTTAAATAGTGACAATATGTTCCTCAGCCCTTTAAAAAAATGCTCAAGTTTTGAAGATAAACCTTCAAGTTTATCACATTTCATAACTTGCCATTTATTTAAATTCAGATCCCAGCACACTTGAAACTATGGTATGAAACTTAAGGAAAGAGCTTAAGGTGCCTTAATTTTTTTTTACATTTCTACAGTAGATCACTGGAAATATTCTCATACCATGTCAATGTGCTGTAAAACACCAATACAGTTACCACTTATTTTCATTTGAGTTATACCAACTGTTGGGCATTTGATTACAACTCTTGGTATTTATCTATTTTATTTTATGCTCCTTTATATATTCTGTTTCTCTTAGACTTAGAAGAGAAAAGAAACTCAAGTTCGTCTTTTAATAACTAGGCTGTGAATCTGTTGATGTATTCTTATAAGGCCAGCTTGATGCAAATATTTTATTGGTGCTAATTTTTCTGTAAGGATCTGAACTATTTATAGCTTAAATATGTATGCATAGTTTTTCAGTAATATCTCATTTAATGTATATCATATTTCTGAAACTGAGCAAATGTGGTGCATTGTTTTTTCATGCAAGTTTTTGTATAGTTTGCTTGAGTTTGCTGTCAGATCATCAATATAATTATGTGTTTATTTTAAATACAAATTTTTATGCTGTCCAATTACATTAATTACTAAAAAGCTGACTTTAAAAAAAATATTTTGGACAAGGTGATGGCCTATGAGTGAATGTGGGAAATTTGTATACATTTCTCCAAGTAGATGGCATGCTAAAATTATTATTGTTGATAGCTGGGGCTCTAATCAACCCTATGTTCTACAACATTCAAGTGTACAACAATATTCTTTTAATAATGAAACCGAGTTGTTACCCGAAGTAGATGGCATCACTTATCACTCTACATAATATTAATAATGAAAGTCAGTTACAGCGTATATGGGCTCAGCCTTTGTTTTTTATTTTATTTTTCATTTAGCATTAATTGCTGACATCGGCATATTATTTTTAAGAGTCCCACTCATCCCTTGTCCCTTCTGTTCCCGAACCTTCCGTGCGAGGATCAGCCTAATCAGCAATCTGCGCACGCACAGACAACCCTCGGATGACTAGAGTGGTCCTCGTCGTATCGACGGACGAACGAACAACAACATTTTAAAGAGTTATATACTAAGCTTTGAAGTTTTTTCCCACCAAATAGGGGGATCATTTCATGTATGAATAGGCTTTAGAGAAACTGTCTACTATCAAAGCAATATGCAAATGTTAATATTTTACTGAACATCTGCTGTGTAAATAATTTATGGGTTCATTGCCTTCAAAATGAGTTAGTGTGTTGTGGTTTTTAAAATTAAAAAATATATGTAGCTTTTATAATGATTTATTTCAATAATTAAGCCATGCCACAATTTGATTAGAAGGATTAAATATTTTCAATGTTCATTAAATAAATATATTAAAAATACCTTAGCATACTATTATGAAGTAATATTTATGAATGCACTATCAACAAATTTAAACAATTATAATTTGTAAACTTTTCTTGTTGATATATTTTTTAGCAATGTAATTAAGTTTTTTTAAATTCATTTTCTGTAGGTTATTATTGAGATTAATATTTATTTGTTTGAAATGCACTTTTAAAATTTGTTTTAGAAAACTTATTTTTTCACCTATGTATACTCAACGGATGTTAGAATGACTACCTTTTCAATTCTATGATATGTTTGAGCTGCTACTTTATCTAGTTAATTAATATACAATAATCCACAGTTACATCTGTCTTGCATGAATAAAATTTTGAACTGACTTTCTTATACTTAAAAATAAAAGCTTGTTGTCTAAATTTCAATATTGTTTAAAATGTATTTTGTTCAATTCTGCATACATATTCAGTTATCTAATGAACAAAGTCCTTGTAACGATAAACAACAAATTTATTTCATATAGACAACACCAACATTGAATATGTTTCAGTCGTCAATAAACCAGGCAAACTAATGAAATAAAGAGTATTACAGAAATTTTAACAATATTACAGATTAGGAGCAACAATATTTAATTTTGTTGACATTTATCCAATTTCATCCTCAAAATCTTTATTTTAAAAAAAAAGCTGCTGAATTGGAACTGTTAGTCTGCTATAGGGCAGGCTAATATTAAGTTCACATGGAATCTAAATCTAATTATTTAACTTGTGACATTTTTGTAATTTCCCAATTTAAAAAAAAATGTATATGACCTTTATTGTTAATTATTTTAGTGCAGTATTTACACATTAACACTAGTGCACCACCATTAGTTACAGTTATAAATTGGTAAATTAAAGATAATAGCAAAAAAATGGTATGCAGCAATTTTTCCAGTTTTGACTATTGTGTCAGAATTTGCATCTGTTAATTCATCTTTATCATTGGAACATTTCCAAAATTTTAAGCTCAGATCTGGATTCCCAGCGTTTTGACTAGAATAATATAAATTTCATCTGCAAATTTATTGTTTGAAAAGTAAAAATGTATTTACATTTGATTATTGAGTGTGAGAGGAGAGAAGCATGCACCTTATTCTCATGTGACCAAGTGTACACAAGTTAAATTTGGCAACCACATCACAAAGTTTCACATCAGTAAAAACAATTTTATGCATACAAAAAAGATACCAAAAAAAAACTACCATCGGTAGCAGTAGTTTACAAAATCTTTGTAGAATAAATGGCCAGCTGTATAATGCTTTTAAAAATTTGAATTTTAAATTTACATGAGCTTTTTTATATGGCTATACATATTTACAGTACTAAACATTTGTTAGTAAAACAGTAAAGATAAAAGTTTGCTTAAAATTAAAATGCTATTCAAATTATTTGTGACCTTGTTAATGTACATTTATCAAATTAAAAGTTAGAATGAACAAGTGTGCTGTTATAAAATGGTAAGAAAAAAAAATAATTAGTTGTAGATTTAAATACATGATTAGTGTTATATCTTTTAAATGATACAGTAGTTGAAAATTAAATTGAACACAATAGCTTTGAACATCTAATTTAAATGTAAAAAAAAAGTTGTTAATTCATAGTACAATCGTCATAAACTGAGCAATATATTAAAAATTGTTAACAATATTTGAGATTCTTTTTAATAACAAAGTTGTAATCTATAATTATAAAATATTTTTTTAGAAAACTAGCTTAAGATTCAAATGGAATGAATATGCTTCTGAACATAATTTTCAATTGAAAGGATAATACAAGTTGTTGTTTAAATCTTGGGTCGGGGAAAATAAAACATTACAATTTAATCCTTCAATTAAAAAAAAAGTCTACTACAACTCTATCCCACTTAGCTTTCATTTTCATTTGTGGACAAATAATATAAACTCATTGTTTTAGTTTAGAATAATAATAATATCGCTATTAATCTTGGCTTTGAGAATAAAATCAAATTCTACATTTTGCTGAAAGGTATTAAATTATATTCAATGATTGAAGTTGATATTCAAATTCCTGAATGACATGTAGTCTAGGAAACAAAAACACAATCATTTACATTTTACTTCAATCACCTGACAAAGCTTTGTTAGTTGACAGCATAACTTTAGTAAATCACATTACCTTTTTATTTTTAAAAAAAAGTATACAAGCTGTCAATGCTGCTACAAAACAAAGGTGGAAAGGAACACTGGGTATTGAAAAATAATCCAAAAAAGCATATTGAGGAATGTAAAAGAAAATAGAAACAAATTCTTTTGTAACTAGATCCACTGTGATCTACCAGTCTTCTTCCATTAAACATTATGATGTCATAATGTTTTTGTATATACACATTTTTAAAGTGCACACAATGTAAAAAGAAAAATAATTCTGTGAAGTTGTTCAGATTTTATTGATCTCGACTCTAAATCTTTTTTAAAAATGTTTAAAAAATAAAACATGTCTGTTTTATTTTGCTTCAGAAAAAGCATATTTTTCACAGATATATTAATACAAGGAGAAAGTATAATTGTTCAATTAATATTTTTTAATAATAGTTTTTGTTTGCAAGTGCAGTATTTTTATGTATAAGTTAAAACCTACTATTTATATATAAAAAAAACTGCACTTGCAAACATAAACTATTTACATATTTAAACACATCATTATTTCTTTCAGAAACATTGTTTATAAATCTCTCATTTTCAGTCTGAGATTAGCCTTGCCTTAACTGTATTTCTTTCAGTACTTCTGTTAACACAATATTTAAAATATTTTTTTTTGGTGAAATATAACATACATGTTTAAATTATGCATATTAAATAAAAACATTTACCTATTTAATAAGCAAACATAAAATTCTAAATATTATTACATATTATGCTTTGTTGTTTCACAAATATGGCCACAGAATAGCATAGGATTGTTACACAAATTTGGTATTATATCATAATTTCCTTGCACTTTTTTAATTCTATTAGCAAATGGCAACAAATTCGTTTACCATTTCTAATTTTAGAAAAGCCAAACAAGGAATAATAGCTACCAGTGACAAGAGAATCACAATAAAACATGTATCTGTAGTGAACATAAAATTAGCAGTTTAGTTAAAAACATGAAAAGTGTGACAAAAAACAAAAAGCAAATTAAAACAACCTATATTTGTAAAATACAGTAGTTATTTAATTTAATTTAACACAGAAGAACCAAGTAAGATCTATAGCATAATATGTCTGTCAATGTAAAATAAAACTGCTCACAGGCATCATGGATCACATAAAAAACATGTATTTAAAATGTATTATGGTTGTTATACACACATCTAGTACAATTTCATAATGATAAAAAGAAAACGGAAAAGTTTTGTTTTTTATCTGCATATAAAAATCCTTAATCTGAATGTATTTGATAACATTGTCTGTGAGTTAGGTCAAATCAAAGCATCAGTAGCCATTTAACCTATCTTGATAATCCATTCAACTTTGATGAATAATCAACATTTAAAATTGGCATTCACAATTCTGTTTTTAAAAAAAAAGAATTTTTTTTGTAAAATTTGTTTAAAAAGTTTTGTTTTTACTTAAAAATATCAGTGTAATGGGTCAGATAAGACAACTACCTGAATGTTTACACCAAACTGACTTGATTACTCTCATACCCCACTATAGCCGTCACATGCTCAGGATAAACCTGACCCCTTGACCTGGAACTATGGTGCTGCTGGGACTGGTAGTTAAAGGTGTCAGCCTCAGTCAGCTGGGAGGAGCACTGAGATGATGTGGCATTGTCCAAAAACACATCATCCAGATTGTTGGCCCACGAATCATTTCCCAAACACGGCTTGGTGTTATCTCCCTTGGCAGTCAGTGTAACATTTCCATTGGTGGGATAACCTATACCGGGTTTCGCGTAAAGATAGTTACTATGGTTGGATCCGTGCCTTCGTCTCGAGTTTCCACCATTTCCATTGTCCAGGGGATACCCCGATCCACCGGTCTCACCACTGAATCCACTATTCTGACCAAGCATTTTGGCAGGGTTACTGTAGTTATTATTGCACTCAACTGATGCGTATCGGTGATCATTTGTGGAACTTGATGAAGACGACTGGCGCTGTCTGTACGGTTTTGTGCTGAAATAAAGGTCCTGATCAGAAAATTTCCTGTGCTGGTTTGATTTGAACAACATAGCTTCCAGAGATTGCCCTGAAAGTTGAGGAAAGTATTGGGCATTGCCAAACTGCCGACCCGCTGAGTCTGTGGAATAGTGGCGGCGGTCATCACACACGCGGGAATAGATAGGAGATTCTTCTACAGACACATATCCGTAAGGGTGGCCTGAATTGTCATTGTAAGGCAGCTGAGTAGAGTAATAGGTGGGTTCATCCACACCGCAGACATCGCTGCCGTCTGGCCCGTAGGCCCCAGAATGTCCGTCATCATCAGGAGAGAGCAAGGTATAGTTGACATGAGATGGGTGATAACCCTTTCTGGTCATATGCACTGGCGTGAATGCTGGCCCCCCGGTCAGGGGGTTCCCTTGTGCATCACGAAGGTGGCGCAGCTCAGGGGCGTAATTGATGAGTTCTAAATACCCCGGCCCGCCTTTAGCTCCACGTGGTTCCAGATATCCATTGTGGTCATAGTTTGCAGCTGCCGGGAACTGGTTCTGTGAGTCGGCATCTTCTTTGGTAGAGTATTCCAACGAATGTGTTCTCTTCCTTCCAATTTTAGTCAGGTCAACAACCAACTGAGAGAAAGATATTGAAATGAATGTGCAATATTATTTTGTATAGCAGAGTTTTAACAAAAATAAAATATATTTTACAATTCTTACAGCTATTATTTAAAAGCAAAATTAATAGCTTTTTAGTGGTATTCAGAAATAAATATTTGTAAAATAAATTTTATGTGTTATGTTTATTTGTAATCCAAACACTGGTTTACTTTAAATCATTTCAAATTTATACACAATATATTTCTTTCAACAAACCTTTTCTGGGGCATCAGGAGAACCTAATAGGTCATTCAGTCTCTTTTGTTTTGCCGACTGGGTCAATCTTACTGATCCACCCCCTGTAAGTAAAGAAAATAGAACCTCTAAATATGACACAGAATATAACAGCAGATTTTTTCGCCAAAACATGCCATTTATGGCTTTGTATGGAATCAACTGTTTACGAAAGTAAATCAAGATTATTTTATAACAATATAATTTTTAATACAGAAAAATATCTTTCTTCACCTTTGATTTGTATAACCTTATTTATAATAATAAATAAAGTTTTAAAAATGGATTTAAAAACAAAATATGGACATTTGAATCATTGGTAATGCGTTGTGCAACATTAAAATCAAAAGTAAAATGTCTGTTAAATCCTTTTAAAATATATTTTAGCATTATACAGTTAAATTATACTAGTTATGAAGCAGCATGCAGTTTTTTCTAAAGCAACACATTTGATGCTTCATGTTCTTGGTCATCATTTACTACATGCAGAATAACACCATGAATATTTTGTTCAATGTGTACAATGATTATCAAAAAGAGTTGTTAGAGCTTCATACAATTTTTGTGTGTTTTTTTTGGCAAGGCCCGAGCCAACTTAAAAACAGGCACTATTTAAGGGGTCGCCACTGCACTTGCACTCTCATTACATTATGCAGTGAGCCTAACCAATGGATAATTCTCAGTATATGCTGAGTGAATAGTGCCTTATAAAGTGTAAAGGCATATCCCCCTCAACCTCCATAGACCCCTATTGCCAAGGCAAACAAATGTCAATGATAATAGTTGGGGAGACTGCAATCAGGTAAAGCTGAAATTAACTCATAAAACAAGGTCATGGGAAAACCTGAAAAACACAACCAAACAACCAATGCACTTGTCATTAAGATGCCAGCTTCAGTGAACAAAAAGTGAAAAACAAAATTACTTATTAGTTTCAATGTAAAACAAAGAGGAAAGCAAAAGGTACATTACTTAAAATAGGAAGATATGAAAGTTTATATATAGTAGAGAGTAACATTTACTGGTCTTGTTAGTCAACACAACAATGGAACAATATGATAAAAAAATAGTAAGCAGGGGGAGGAATACAAAAGTAAATGATAACCCCAAAAATCTTTTTATAGCTCTCTTTGATAAAAGAAACAGAAAATCCATGCACGTTAAACTACAACTTAAGATGTAGTTTTTTAAAATGTCAATTAACCAATGTAGTTCCTATATTTTACATTGCAGTCAACTAAAATAATCAGAAACTCTATGTAATTAGTATATTTTATTAACCAGGCAAATAATAACTTTAAAAGAATCTTAGTTTTGAATGAAAAGCCACAGAAATACTATTGAATAGTAGGGGTTGCTCATGGAGGGTCAATATTTTAATATATATTCAAGTACTTTTGGTGTACTTTGTCGAAAGACATAAGATGTATTGTGTTATTTAAGTAAAATGTGTTCTAAATGGTAACAATAGAGTAATTGAAATTTGTCATTTATTCTTATGATCAACCACTTGCTGTTGGTTCAATTACAGGGTCTCAGTGAAATCATATTTAAATCTTCTTTGAAAAAAGACTATAAAGTTAACACTCAATGCTTCATAACATAATGTGTGTGATACAATCACACTTGAACATCACATATATCACTACACATTTATCACTCCATCTGGCACAAGAGGGTATCAGAACTCTACATTTTAAAAGCACTGTATTACTTTCATAAAGAGCAAGTGATGATTTGAGTTTAAACTAAAATGGTCTTGAAAAGGAAAATTCTATAAAAAAAAGAATGTTAAAAAACACTAATATTAATTTGGAAAACACTGGAACCAATAAATAATTTAAAACTGATGTTGTGAAAGAAAAATCACACCAATGTTAGACAACGTTTTTCGGAACACATTTGGGGTATAACTGCTGAATTCAAAATTATGCTGTTGAATAGTGTAATTTTACATCGAGGTCTTCATAATTTAACAAAACCAGGTTAGGAAATTAGGGTAATTCAGAATTGGGTCATTGTCATTGAAGATTCTATATTGTCATTGAACATTCTATGACTTAGAAATGTGTAAGTTAAATTTATGTAATTTTTCATTAGTGTTATAAAAAAACTTTTCAGAAAACATAGTGATATCTCTCATGAAATAGATATTGTCTTAAACTGATTTAAGATTTGAAACAAAATTAATGATAGACCAGCAGTTATAAACTCAAGTGATCCAGACCAACCAGTGTCTACCTGTTATAGTTTGCCCTTTTGGGGTAAATAAGCCCCCCGTTGAGTTGTCTGGGGTGAACAGACCCCGTGTGACAGCCTCTTCCTCCTCGAGCTCGTCCTCGTCGCTCATCTGATCGTCGCCATCGTTGTTCGCTGCCTCATCAATGAATGCAATGTTAATATTACCCTTTAGAAAATCAGCCCCACCAATGGCAGTGTTTTTATTACATAAGTGTTCACCTGGCATATCATTCATTGCAAATGAATTTTGAAATTGAATGGTCGCCATGGTGATATCATGATATGGATGGGTTTGACTTAAGATGAATTTATTTGACTCATGTAGTTCATCATTTATAGTCTCTATTTGTTGTAAGGAAATAAGGTCATAATCTATTAAAGGAAGTTCTTCCATAGTGAACAAATTTGATGGAGGACATAGGGAAAGATAAAAATCTGATTTGGGCAGCTTTAGATTTACTTGGCTATTCTGATCTTGTCCTAAAAACTTTTCCCATGAACTCATAGATTCTTCAACACACATAGGACAAGATGTTTTTGCTGTGCTCCTCATTGTCTTTAGGTGATGTCTCTGATTTTTTTTTCTCTTAATACTTCTTTTAGCAGAACTCTTTTTCTGATGTAGACCAGAGGAAGCTGGCTGCAACTTTTGAACCCCATAGTTTTCATCATTAGTTTTTATGTTATTTAATGGTAATTTATTTGTGTGTGGTTCAGGCAAACAATTTTCTGTTAAGCTAGAAGCACAATTAGTGTGTCTCTCTGAGCCTGATGCCTCATTCAGACAAGGCTCTGGGTAATGTTTTAGGGACTTTGATCCATTGTTATTGTCAATATCATCAGACAGAAGGGAAGATCTGATATAACTTGAGGATTCACACTGTATATTGTCTCCAGGAATAATTTCCCATGGTCTCAAGTAAAGGGAATCAATTCCCCCTTGATCTTCCCATGGTAAAGAATAATGAGATTGACTAAAGCCACTAGAGGGCAGGTATAGCAAAGGAAAAGAAGCTGGGACTTGGGGAAGTGGTCGATGGTTATGTTGATGACTGATGCATGATGCAACTGTGGAGGAATAAAAGAAAAAACCAAAAGTAGCATGCAGCATGCACACACAAATTTAATTTTTTTTTAAACTCAAGAAAAAATAAGCAAAATAAAGAAATAAACCTTAACATGCAACAAAGGCTTTATTATAAGAACATTAAATGCTCTTAAATAAAATTAACAATAATCAATTAAAGCCATCATTTAAAAACAATGTAGCATTGAAATAATTACAAGGAACAGTTATCTTCATCAAATCCAATATTGTTTCTTAAATAAAAAAGAGTACCGGATTTTCACGCATATTCCCCGCACACGCAGATAACCCGCCCACGCATATACCCCGCAGAATTTTTAGATCCTGTAAAAATATTGTAGTATAAGCCGCCCACGCTTATAACCCGCCCATGCTTATACCCCGCACTATCCCACCACATTTGAGAAGTCATATCACGCTGAACAACTCTAGTTGAATGAACTGTATATATATATTATCGCTCACCACGTTATAAAATCAATTACGTAATATCAAACGATTAAAGGTAGATTGTGAACAAACTTATCAGAAGTTATACAGAATCTAATTTTATATTCATGTTTTGCAAGTAATAGTGCCATTGATGCATTATTCAGTAAAAAAATATTCAGATACCCCGCAGGGGGGCTGCGGGGTTTGTAAATTCTGGTATAACCCGCGGGGAATATGCGTGAAAATACGGTAATATTTTTTAAAATGACATGTATATCTGATTATCTTGATTTTATTTTTTTATCTCTGAAGTGGTTAAGTCTCACAGTAATATAATATTTCAAAAATAATGATATTCTCTTGTTCTCATAAAATGAACCTTTTTCCACTAAATTTGATAGATTGTTTTTAAGGGGGGATGTCGTATGAGGGTGAAGGAATTTTTCTTGATTTATATGAGAGAACTATAAAACTGAGTTTCAAAAAACATAAATGTCATCACTGTGTTTGGAAAGAAAACAAACTTTATTTATTTTGAAGATTTAAAGGGAAGCCAAGGTGTAACATTTATAAAGCATGTCACTGGGGGTAATATTTCTAATGGAGAAGCACAACTGCATGCCACTACAAAAAATAGGATTATTTACTTCAAACATATTACAATGTACAATTTTACTAGTTACTCGAAAAAGAATATAAAATTATTTGATAAAATAATAAATATCATGGAATCCAAAAATTATTTTTAAAATAATATGCTGGGGGAGGGGGCGTTTGAAGCTTAAAGTAAATTATTTTTTTACTCTTAAACATTCCTGGTACTTAGTTCAGTTATTAGGATGTTTGTTCAATGACAATAAAAATATTGAGAAATGTTATTTAGTAAATCAGTTTCGAATGAACCTATTTAAAATGTGACTTTGAAACTACAAAATTAGCCGCATTCATCTGATAATTATTTTATAAGTGATAACAGTGCTCATCTTCATTACTTCACACAGATATAAATCCAATTTTTTTTATTTAAATCAAATTATATCTGACTTTACTCAATTCTATTTTATTTTTTAAATTAAAAAAAATAACAGTTATTGAAATTCTCTTCAATCCTTAAAAAAAATATTAAAATCCAAACAACATCAATACACACACCTTTTTAAAATATCAAACTTAGGTTTGGTTTAAGGTAAAACTTTAAACACAACCATCAGTTTAAGGTTATCTGTAATGACTGAAGCTTGGCAAAAAGCGACACGGCGAAAGTACATAATTATTTCAACAAAATAAGCCTGAAAATATTCCGGTGTGTTGAGGACAGAGCATGCAGAACAAAAATGTATATTTTCTGTCAAGCAAGTTTTGATGATTGTCTGATGGACATGAAAGGGAATGGGAGACAAATGATGGACCACGATTTGAGTTAAAATTGTAAACATTCATGGAATTATATTCTGTATATTGACAACCCATTTCAACATCTTAATATTAAGAAGATGTAGCGACTTATTAGTTTCAGAACATTTTTTTGATCTGTTAACTAAATATTTTTTAGATAAAGTATGCATCAAGTACTCACCATCAGTGACTGCGGGAGAAAATCTAGCAATATCGTCAGGGCTCATATGACAGCACTTTTCTTGGAATATTTCTAAACTTTCCAGTAGTGTAGCAAAACTTGGCCTCTGTTCTGAGTTAAAACTCCAGCACTTACGCATCAAATTAAACCTTTAAAAAAATGATTTAAAATTTAAATTAAACCAATTAATTAGGTTTACACTTATCGATCAAAAATATTCTTGCTTTAGCTTGTGAATTTTGCATTTACAATATAAGCAGAAGTAAATAATTATAAAACAGTAAATCAGCATTATTTATTGACCTACATTTCATCTGTGCATTTCTCTGGTCGCTCAAGCTTGCCACCATCTCTTACAAAGTGAAGGACTTCAATATTAGTTCTGGCTGGGTAAGGCTGTTGCCCTAAAGTCAGCACCTCCCACATTAACACACCAAATGCCCTGAAGAAATATTCAAATATGTATCATTTAATGGAATAAAAATAGACATTTTTATAATAATCTGGACTTTAAAGGATCTATTTTTTGTTCTAATAAACAAAGTTGATGTTAGTGAGCCACATAAATCAGATATATTTTTAAACTTAAATTCACACACTATGTGTATATATATATATATATATATATATATATATATATATATATATATATATATATATATATATATATATATATATATATAATATATATATATATATATATATTTAAATGATGTTTGAAACTGAAATGCAGCTATTAAAATTTTAGCAGTCATGATAATAAAATAAAGTTGAAATAAAAACAACAAAGAAAGCCTACCAGATGTCAGATTGAGTTGTGAAAAAGCCATCCACTAAAGACTCCGGTGACATCCACCTGACTGGCAGGAGCCCTTCCCCTTCTTTCCTATAGTAGTCATTCTTGTAGATATCCCTAGCCAGGCCAAAGTCCCCAATCTTGACTGTCATGGCGGATGTAGACTTGGATGAGACCAGGCAATTTCGAGCTGCCAAATCCCTGTGATTACAAAAAACAAATAATTATACATCTTTGAAGGTTCTGATTGCCCAAATGATCATGCTTTTTAAAATAAATTATCTGTCTTTTGATTCACTAATCTAAATGAATGAAAATTTTAAAAAGATGAATGTGTTCATAAAAATCAAATAAAAAACCCAACAACTAATCATTTACCTGTGGACAAAATGCATGTCCTCCAGATATTTACAGCCCCTGGCAACATGGACACAAATTTTAACTAAATCAGGCAGGACAAGTTTAGCTGGGCTTGTCTGTTTGAGAAAAAAAATAATGAAAACAATATGACTTAAATATTCATAAAAGATGAATAAAAGAGCTCAATTGAAAAATTGATGATTTTCTAAAAATACATTTTATTCATGCAAAAAAACATTATGAACATTAAAATATTTAATTCAAAGTTCAAGTTAACATAAAGTAATAATTAAAACTCACTGAGGTTGCCCTGCAACTACGCAGGAATGATAATAGATCCCCTCCTTCCATAAGCTCCATAATAATGAATTGAGGATCATTGTCAAGGCAGACACCTAGAAGCCTCAGAATATTTTCATGTTGAAAGTTTTTCATCAGCAAAGCTTCTTTAAGAAATTCCTCTTTCTCATGATCAGATGCACTCTTCCGCAGGGTCTGAAAGGATAATAAAAAATAACTGTGACCATAAATAGAAGACTAGTTAATTAAAAGAGCATACCATTATTTACATTTAACTGTTAGAACATAGTTTTAAAAAGCCATTAAAAAAATATGACTAATAAATTTAAGAATAATTCTAAGTCCAGAAAATATGACCATCAAAGATATTGTACTTGTAAATTGAAAGAAAAACAGTGGATATGGTAAATTTGCTCCAAAACTGTGATTTTGTTTTGTTACCTTAACTGCACACTTGGTTTCTCCACTGCTGTCGCCGAGGATATTTTTAGCCAAACCCTCAAAAACCTCTCCAAAGGCACCACTTCCTAAAAACATGGTCAACACCAACTGATTTCTACTGAAATGGGGCAGTTTAGCAATTTCTTCATCTGTGCATTTGATACTGAAGTGAAAGATACAGGTAATTATTAATTAAATAGACAAAGTATTAAGATCAATAGCCACATTAGAAAAGCAAATTTTTTGTAAGACAAATAATGGTGGGTTCTTATAAATATTAATCACTCTTCAGTAGAGTTATTGAGACGGCTACATAATGTAGTCTCAGAGAGTGTCTAAGTTTGTCATCTTTTTCGAAAAAAAAATTTTCAGAATAAAAATAGAGTAAGTTATGTCCATGCATATTGACGTTTCAAACTTTCATGTTGAAAAGCAATCAAATTTACACATTAGTTTTACACTTCAAATAAGAGCAATGAAATTGGATGAGTAATACATACCTAATAGCATACAAAGTGTTGCTCTGTTGAAATGTAGTATGGGGTAATTCACGCAGGGTTGCCAGTTCAGTGTCAGGACCTCTGATTATAAACTGGGTAATTTTGTCTTGTCTTTTTCGAATAGCTATAGTTTTTGAAAAGGTAGATTCAATTTATAAAATTCTGCATGATTTTAAATATTGACATAATTTTTCCATACTACTCTTCAATTTAAATGTGAATGATCCTCAAAATTTTGAGAAAGTCAGAATAAAAGAATTATTTGGATGTGTCAAGAATCAATATATTGACCCGTTTGTTTTTTTAGCTTTCAGAAATATATTTATTGAAATAAATAAATTAAATAATTTTTTGATCAATAGTTATAATTAAAAGGATTAATCTACCATAGTTGTTTCATTGCAATCATTTTACTTAAAATGTACCTAAGATAATAACTGCCACAACAATGATGATGAGGAAAACTAGGACCCCAACAACAATTCCAATGATCACTTGATGGCTGAGGGTAGCTGGACTTGGAGCTGTAAGGAGAAAATTTATGATATATATATTTATTTATGTCAAGTAATTAAAAAAACTGTCCAATTGTTTTTTTTAATTTAAATTTTTAAGTGTAGAATATTCTAGAAAGAAATATTAAATACCATGTGAAAAAAGAAAGCTTGAGCTGTTGTTACTGTACGGTCCCATTCCTTGAGAGTTTGCTGCAGCCACTCTGAAAATGTAGGGCTTGCCATTATCAAGGCCCACTGAATCCACAAGCCAGCGTTCATCAGAACCATTGTAAGCAGACTGCCATTTAAGATTATCTCCAGAGCTAAGAATTAAAAAGTATAAACTTGTCAGTTTTAAAAATAATATTTACGAAGGCTAATTCAAATGCCTCATAAACTGCCTAAGGAAGTGAAAGTAAAACATAAGCTGAGCCACCATATCACCATAATAGGATGTGGACATTAATATGTATGTGAATTGTATTGGCATAATATTTATTTATTATATATGCTTTGAATTAAGATTTCAAAATGATAGTTTAAAAAGATGATTTTTTTAAAAAAAGATATTCTCAGAAATAAAAATAAGTCTGACCTCATTTCAAGAATGTAAGTGATAATTTCTGCACCATTGTCATCAGGTTTCTCCCATTTGACCTCATACATCCCAGTTTTTAATTGTCTTACAACTGGTGGAGGTGGTTGATCTGGACAGAACACTGAATTATTGATGAAAACAAAAAAAGATATTAATGTTACATATTTATTTGTTTAAAATTGTAAAAAAGAACTAGGAATAAGTGGTGAACATATGGTTATATGGTTGGCTGTGCTCTTCTGTAAATAATAAGTTCTTCAAAGAGTTTGGAATGAATTGTATAGCAATAATTTATCTACAGAGCATCTACATAAAAATATAATTCAAAGCTGACATAATATTAATATTTTTTTAATGCAATTATTAATAATTAAACAATGAATTATTTATGCACGGATATAGCTTTAATAAACAACCCTGTAAAAACAAAGTTTTTGACTATAAATCCCTTATGTATGAGACATATCTAAAAGAATTGATTATGTTCAATATCATACCCATCACGAGACAAACATTTAAAGACTGAACGCGATTGAACTCCCTTGCTGTAAATATGAGGATGTGGTCATGGATGGCTGGAGTGAACTCCAGTGACACGTAAAATGTAAACAAAAACAGACGGCTATATAGAGTTACATAGAGATAAACTAAAAATGCATTAATTTAATTACGGTACGTTCGATCGATCTGAAATTTTGATACAATGCATTGTTAGGTGACACAAGTCTATGTGCAAAAATTTCAGCTCGATAGCATCACGGGAAGTGTGTCATTTTTTACTTTTGTTTTTCCGCCCGCCCGACGACGAACGACACGATTTTGAAGTTAATATAAGGGATTTAAAAATATCCCTGCACCACGCCCTGCTTGTTAAAACAATTGAAATCCTACCATTTGTTCTGTAAGTGTAACGGCGGTCATCAGTGGGCCATGTGTAGACAGCCATGTCATAAGGCCTGGACCTGTAGTTTGCTTTGATCTTGAAGGCATATAATGTGTTGGGCTCAAGCCCCGTGATCTCCTCTGTGTAGTCTGTGTGGTTTTCTGTGACACTCAGGAAACCAGATTCAAACCATTTCAGCTCTCCTGGCTTGACCTAGATAACAGGAAGACCATTACATTTGATGGAATTAACATGTCTTCAATTTATTTGTATCATAAAAAGTTAAACCAAAGCATCAATTTGTCTGTTTTAACATATGATTTAAGACATTGTAATTTTTTTAAAACAATAGTAATTTAAGCAAGTGAAAATTTGGTTTCCTGTTTTATACAGTTCAAATATATACACATGTGATCAACTCAATTTGTGGGTTATGGTAAAAGATAAATGTTACAGTAAAATATAAATATGCCGTGTACAGGACAAGTAAATACCACGTTGATATAGCAGTTAATTAATTCAGTTTGGAAAGTTAAAATGTAGTTTCATTTGCGGTTAGACTTAACAGTAACAAAATGAATAGACTGACCTCAGCATAGATTACATGATGACGTATTATACTGTCATCTGGTGGAGAACGCCAGGTCACAGAAATGGAATGTGGTGTAGAGCTGACAAATTTCATTTCTGAGGGTGTCTTGAAAGTCTGACTGGAAACTGGGTCTGAGCTGCTACACATGGTTCGATTGACCATACATGTCAACACCTGCAAGGATTTATAGAGTTGTGGTATAATTGTGTAGGCCATATAAGACTTACTACAAAACAATGTGTAGAAAGACATTCAAAATTTAATTTAAACTATTTGGATTAAAAATGAAAAAAAAATATCTACAAAACAGAGAATTATATTTTTTTAAAGAATAAAAAGAAATTAAAGCTATTTGAATAACAATTTAAAATCTCTTCTTAAAAAATTGCTTTTTTTTGTTGTGTTGCAATGTATTTAACTTGCAATCTTTACATACTTTTATGCTATACAATTGTCCAGGTTCCAAGTCTTTTAAGACAGTCTGTATGAGACCATCACTAGTTTTATTATCGAACAAGTTCTCTGTCTCCCGATGGACATTGCCCTCTGCTAAAAATGTTGAATATTGAACCACATAAGTGATGAGTTCTGGTGGGCCATTAAGTTGCAGGGGTGGCAGCCATTTGACAATAATTTTTTCTGGGGTACATGGAAGTGCAATCAGGTTTCTGGCGACTGATGGAACTGTCAAGAACATAATTGGATATACAATCAAATACCATTTTTAAGAGGTCAACATAAATTAGTGTTTATCTTAATTACTTTTCTTGTATATTTATATAGCCTCCAAAAGAAACCAATCAATTATATTAAAAAGTTACAGAAATGTTTAGTTACATAAATCTCAGTTCTTAAAATTGAGTTTGAATGTTTCTTTTATCCCTAAAAATAACTTGAGCTCAATGAGTGTAGTATACTACAATAAATGAGAAAACGAACCTCCAAACTTTGTAATGATAAACACTGGCTGTCCCATAGCTGCTGACAGATATTCTGTGTAGTAGTTACTGACAGCTACTTGGAACAAGTACTTAGTGTATGGATCAAGACCTTTTATTTGAACGTTGGAAGCATATGACTCCTGTTAAAAAAAAATTTTTAAAAAGAAGACAGTGTATAATTTTAAAAATAAATTAAACAATAAATTTAAAATGAAGTAAGTAGTAAAATTATTTGAAATTTCTGTTTTTTTCTTAGCAGTTGTTATGCAACATTTTATATTCAATTATAAAATATTTTGCATCAAAATTTAGTGGTTTCAGGAGCCAAATTTGTAACAATGTTTTTGGAAATATTTATGTAAGAAAAGAAACTTTCTTCAGAGAGAAAAGAGTGGAATAGCTTGGTGCACATCATTTTCAATTTCATATCATTTTTTGGTCGTCAAAGTTTGGATAAGTAATTAAGTAAACATGGATTAGTTGACCATTCCATGAGTTAAGAGGAAATACATTATTAAGAGTTAAAGTGTAGTTTAAAAAAATACACTTATTGATTAATCAACATTCTAAAATTACCTCAACACAACAGAAAGCACATTCGGAAACAATCTAAATAGTCGGAGCCACAGGCAAGTAACTCTTTCTGATTAAAAAAAAATAATAACTCTAGGTTCTCCCACTCAAATTTTCATAGAACTAGCCCTGATTTTAATAAGTAGACAAACCATTTTAATGCACTGAGAAATGTCTGACTGGCAATCTTCAGGGACACCTGCATGCTTGGTAGCCTTGACCTTGCGATAATAGATAGTGTACTTGTCCTGTGGTGCGCTGATATCCTGACAAGAAGATGGCCTTTGGGGTATGGACAGCTTTAGGTAAACACTGGAGCTGTCCACATATAATGCCTCGGTGGTGGAGTTCACAGCTCCTGGGTCTAGGCACTGAGAATCTATGTGGATACAATTTTGTTGGTGTAACAATTAAAGAAATCAGATTATGACCTTTGTAGCTTAATTAATTTATTTTAAAAATATTTTCAAAGTTGAAACTAGTTTTAAAGATTGATGTAAATTCATTTGATTCAAATTTTGAACAAAGAAATAAAACTTACAACATGCACAGTTATAACTGGCTTACCAGGCAGAGGCTGTAAATGTGATCCATATGCCAGGATGTCTTGAGGGTCCTTTATTTCTTGTACTATCAGACCCAGACCTGTTGCCTTATTTACACTGTACAGTTTTCCCTCTGTCTTGTTGTACCATGTGACTCTCATGTGATCTACAGCTAGCATGCTGGGTGGCAGACCTGATACATAAAAAATAAAGGTAACTCTTAAACTGAATTTTTTTTAACAAACTAATAAATATGTGTCAATCACATTAATTTTGGTCCTTCATGAAAATTAACTTTTTCAAGACATAAAAGTATTGAGTTAGATATTATAATAACTTTTGCAAAACAAGAAAAAAAATATATTTTGTTAATGATAAAACAATGAATATGTGCCCTTTAACTATAAAAAAAAATCTGTTATTTATCAAAACAAGACTTACCATATCTGTTGTCCTCTGATGGTTTGAAAATCACAGAGCACATGCATCCATTTAGATCAGAAGAAACTATAAAACCATTGATGTTGTCAGCAAACACTATTTCAGTTGCACCATCTACTCGCATGTAGCCCATAGCCAAAACAGGTGCAAAGTTAAATTCCTCATAACATGAGCATTTGGTACTCAAACCTTTACTCTTTCTTGTTTCATAAGCTGTGGGCCCAAAAATCACCTTGACATCTCCTGAGGTCATATCTGCGTACACAATCTGGCTGTCACCTTCAGAATCAATCTCAATCCACACAAGAGCACTATTTTAAAAAAGAGATCATTTGTCAATTTTAAACGTCAAAGATTAAGATCTTACACTTGCATTCTTGCTCATATTCAATATTGTGATACTTTTTTTTCTCTATTATTTATGTAAACATTTATTGCACAAAGGAAATAAATAAAATTAAAATAATTTACAAAAAATTAAAGATAAAATAATATTATGTTTATTATAGATTCATAAACTGGGTTTTATTTGACTATTTGAACGTATAAATCAATGCAAGACAAGACCTAAACCACGGATAAGCATAGGACTCAATAATCTTCTATATATAAGGAGCAACTGTAATACATGATGATAAGATAATATTTATATTATTATTTAAACAGTACCTGTTGTAAGGATCAGCAACAATGTTGTAGATTTTAGCTGGGCGAGAGAGCACTGGTTGATAAACTCCTCTGTCAATGCTAAACTTGGTGATGGCACTGCGGTACTTTCCAGTCCATTCCACAAAGTACATTGTTCTACTAACCCAGTCAGTTGTCAGATCTTTGCCTGTGCCATTTAGGGTCAGCAGCTATAAAACAAACATAACATTATTCTAGATATAACGTAAAAGCTGAAAATTTTCAATTAAGTAAAAAACCAAAAGCCACATTTAGGTTTACTTTCTCATAACTAACTTGAATACTCTCGTTTTTATCAGATCAGTAATTCCATTTTTTTTTACAATGGAATGGGAAGGTATCATATTCATTGCTAAATTTAATTCAGTAACATATGAAAAACATGTTTGCTACAATTTAAAGATTTGCTTTTTGTGAAAATAAAACATGAAATGATTTGGATTAAAACAAACCTCAACAAATGGGCTCCCTGAGTTTTCATAGAGTTTATTTCTCTTGTCCAACCAGAATATCCGTGTGTCCTCCTGTGCCAGGTAGGTGACAGCTGTGGGCGAGACGTCTGGCACCTGAAGAGAAGAGTTGAAATCACTGTCCAACTCTGTAAGGACTACACCGGCTGGAGTGGCCATCAACAGTGAAGGAATAGGGTTCAATGCTGGAAAGTTAAAGAAGTATTTTAAAAGCAAACATTTAATCAAATGAACATGAGGATAATGTGTACTTGATTTTTTAAAAGATTTACAGTAATGAAACAAATAAATAGAACAAAACTTTATGCATGTAAAAAAAAAGGAGAGCTAAGGCTAAATTTCAAGAATTCCATAAATAAACTATTTTTTAAAAAAAATAATAACCCACCATCAGTGACAACAGTTTTCGTAACTGATTCTGGGCCACAGCCTGCATCATTGCATGCAACAACCTGAGAGATATAAATATATATCATGGAAGGTGCTAGAAATTTTAACAGAGAGAAAAACTGAACAAATATTTGATAACAATATAGGATTTCTTTTTTTTTCATTTGAAAAATACTGTTTCATGATTTAGTTTTATTTGCACATGCTCAACTTTAGCAGCTTGTCATATTTACAAGTTTTGTTCATGAAACAATGGGGTAAAACTCTCAAAACTAGCAACACTCATTTTAAATGAAACTATTGAACTGATTCCTACGCAACCCAGTGAAACAAACCTTAAAGTTGTAGACTTGGTTCTTGACCAAAGGGCTGAGGATGTAATGCTGGGCTCGGTTCTTCAATGTAACCTCTGCCTTCTCACCACCAGAACCATCCCCCATCCAGTAGTAGACGATGTGATGGCTTATGATCCCATTGGTCAGGGCTGGGCTCATCCAACGGAAGTCGGCGGCCAGGGACTGGTGTAAAGCAGTAGCATTCTTGTGCTGGATGATGTACACCTCTGGTGAGAGTGGTGCTGTAGGCTCTGAGGGGAGAATGTATTTCAAAGTATGTATGATTGTTGGCTGTTGTATGCATACGTTTTTTTAATATTATATTATATCATATTATTATATTAAATTACATTACATTATATTACATTATATTATTAAGTTTTTGACTAACAAGTCATTTGTGGTCATATTATGACAATCAAAATATTACGTTTAATGATTTTTTTGACTTACTGGACATGGGTGATCTGACTGAGACAGTTGTTGGGGCAGCATAGCCCCAGTATGTATAAGGTTGAATACTGACAACCAGCTGCGTATATGGTGACAAGCCTAACATTTCAGTCCATTGATTTGTTGTTGTCTGGAAAAGGGATTAATAAAACAAACCCGTAAAAACAAAGTTTTTGACTATAAATTCCTTATATATGAGACATAACTAACAGTATTGATTATTTTCAAACACGACAAACATACAGACTGAATCTGTCTTAACTCAACTTTGCTTCATAAACCTGGGAAGAGAGGGGAAAAGTCTGGTCACCGATTTGCTTGACCGAGCTCAGCGTGACACGTAAAATGTAAACAAAAGCACCCCGGATCTTCGATGGGTCGCCTCAAAGCGTCAACTCAAACTTTCACGTGGGAAAAAAACAATAACAAACCGTGATTTGAATTACATATGTTATATAAGGAAAAACTAAAAATGCATTAATTTAATTACGGTACAATCGATCGATCTGAAATTTTAATACGATGCATTGTTAGGTGAGACGGGTCAGTGTGCCAAATTTCAGCTCGATCGGATCACTGGAAGTGGGTCATTTTCGACTTTTGTTTTTCCGCCCACCCATCCCATGAGACGGCCGCGAAGTTAATATAAGGGATTTAAAAATTGTAGGACTCGCTATCATTATACAAGCATTTTAATATTTGTTCATTTCCTTAAACTTAAAAGTCTTACCATCTGTTTATTGGTGTTTCCAACTTCAATAATGACTCTATAAAACACAGTCCCGTGAGTGACTTCTGATGACTTTGGCCAAGTCAAGTTAAAGCTTGACCAACTACCCTCTGACTTGATATCCTCAGATCTTATTTGGTTGGGAATCACCTGCAGCTGATTCTTGGTGGTGTTGGCTGAAATAGATTTACAGGACTGATAAAACTGAGTCTACTACAAAAATAGATTTACAGGACTGATAAAACTGAGTCTACTAGAAAAATAACCCAAACCTAACTACATAATTTTTATTCAAATATTTTTTTTTGTAAATTGCATGAATTATATTTATTACCAGAAATGATAGAAAAGCATTTACGATTTAAATTAACACATTTTTAATTTTTTCTCTATAAAAATAAAAATGTGTACCCTTTAAAAAAATACATGTTTAAAATAATAAGCTAGAATAATCTTGACTGTGGTAAAAACTAGGCAAGCATCGCTTTTCTATTAGCATGACTTTTAAAACTGTGTAAAGACAACTTACAAGTTTGTATAACAACAAAGGAAGTGATGTTTGAAGCTTCTCCAATAGTTGCAGTGAAGTTACATTGAGAATCACCCATAATTAAGGAATTCTCTTCAGATAGCCAGAACAGACGGTTTGCAAAATACTGAAGTCCAGATGTGCTGGAAGTAGAGTAGATTTATATTTGTTTAAGACATGAAATGCATAGTGCAACCATTAAGGGATGAAAATGATAGTTTTAGTTTTAATTATTTCTGTATGAGAATGCAAGGAAATATTTATTCTTGATAATACTTGAAGTGTATTACATGTACATAAAAAAAAATTATCTTTATTTAAGGGCTTATAAATAAATTTAAAAATATTTGATTGAATGTAGCCTCCAACCTTGCAATGCTTTTAAAATCTCCGACTTTTTGTGAGGTCACTGGAAATTGACCAACATAATTGGCAGGAATGAGCTCAGCCACATAAAGACTCTGTGTGTCTGATCCTTTGACATACCAGAAAACCTGAGAATGCAAAGAATATTTTTTACTCTGTTTTTAACCCCAAAATTTTTTTTATTTTGTTGCTAGTTGCATAAGTGGAGATTAAAGGTCTCTACATATCATCACAGCTGTACAAAATTAAACTGCTCATAAACATCAGAAGCTAAATTTTTTTCAGATATTATTGTCACTACAAAGTTGTGCCAATATTTTCCATGAGAATAATATAATTTATCATTATATCTTAACAGGTTTTTAAAGATTATTGCACCAACTAAGACAGCATCTGTCCTTCTATTTCATCAATCAAATACTTCTCATAAAAGAAAAGCTGCACATTATCTCTAAAAGCTTGTTGATATATCTTAAGTTGCCCATTCTCAAAATTCATGATACTGACATGCAATTTTAAATTTTACCTTTGAAACATAAAAGGAACTTCCACAGGGAATTTTCTAACATAAAAAAAAATACATAGGCTGCTTACTCTCTCTGAGTCCATGTCCAAAGTGAGACTAATAACATTGGGCCCACTAAATGGTGGAATGACATATAGTTCCTGGTGGTTATCACCATTGAGATAGCTAGTCTCTATGGAGTTCTGGGTAGCCCAGTACAATCGACCCCTCATTGCATCGATTGCAATATCTCTGGCTGCTGTCCTGCGGATAAACTCACTGCTAATCCCATTGATGTCAGATCTGTAAATCTGGAGAGAAATGTCATAATTTGAAGATCAGCTAAGCTTTTCCTTATATAATTACCAAATGATAAAAAGCCATTTGTGTGTGTGTGTGTGTGTGTGTAAAATAGCATTTTAACTTAAAATTGTACTGTAGATTTTCTTTTAAAAATTACTTTTAAAAAATATCTCCTATTAAATTATTTAATTAGATGGAAAGTATGTTGAAGTTCAACAGCAATTAAAAATGCAATATACAGTTAGTCTTTATTTCCCTATAAATCTATTATCCGAAAAATGAAAATAAATATTTATTTTTTTATATCAAAAGAAACTCAAACTCATGTGAAAATTCAAAGAAACCCAATTTAATAAGGCATGTTAAAAAAAAATATTAATAATAATGATCTCTTACAGCAACATGGCTTGGGTCTGACCAAAATACTTTTTTCGCAAGCCAGTCATATGCTACACAATAAGCCCTGTCTGCCGCAATATGAGTACGTTTAAGTCTAGTGGTTTGGTCATAGACGCCTAGTCTCCCCTGAATGGTGACCCAGAAAATAATGCCATCATGCCATGCCACATCTGGAAAAGTTAACACAATATTCAAAATGAACAATTTATTGACAAAAAACAGTTGAAAATTAAATTTTGAGAACTTCCTCATGTGAAAAAATCCAGACAGTTTTCTCTGTGACAACCTTAGACAGATTCTTGCAAAAATTATTGTGAATATTTATATACATTAGTGTTTAAGATTAAAGAAATCTATTTTAAAACAAAACTTAGTACTGATATTGAAAAGTTACCAATAGAATCGGAAAAGAAGCTGACAACTGATCTCTGGCTGTCACTGCTGATATTTCTCTCGATAATTTCACCTCCAGGCAAACCTATTAGAACACTTAAGCCATCTGGATGGATAAAATTAGACCAAATTTATCAGATTACTCAGAGAACATCCGAGGATTAATTTCCAATAAATGATATTACATAATGAGATAATTATCTAAAAAATAGTATTACAATCAAAGAATTTTTTTTTAATGTTTTATTTTACAAATGAACAATGATAAGAACTGCTCACCTTCAAGAAGAGTTCTACCAATAAAAACTTTAGACCATGGTCCACGGCCAGCTGATGACAAAGCCCGAACTTGAATGCTGTACTCTGTGTCAGGCTTAAGGTTACTGACTACATACTTGAGGCCTGAAGTTACATGAAGTTTGGGCTGGTAATCGCCCAACATGGTCATCTGGAGCTCATAAGTCCAGTTCATCCAGGCCCCCTTACCTTGAATATAAAGTTCACAAGACATGAAAATATTTTTTATACAAAGTTTTTATTTAATTTAGATGAGCATCAAAGAATTAAAGAATAAATGGCTGGTTTATTATTGTGAAACTTCACTAACCCTGGTACTGCAATAGGGGAGGGGGCATCCATTTTACAACAACTCGATACTTTGAAAACAAGCCCTCAACATTATCCGGGGCACTTGAAGGGACTGAAAAAATAATTTTTTTAAAAACAACAAAAAATAAATAAAAGGATTAAATGGCTTTCTTTAAAAAAAATAATGAATTTTAATGGCATAATGAAACATTTTGTTGGTTTTTTTTCAAACATTTTTTTTTAAAATCACAGCCAATGATGAATTAAAAGGAAAACTTTTCCATGTGTCAAATTTTAAAAAATCTTGATCTTCATTTTGATGGAAAATTTCTTTTTACTCCATACACAAAAATTTTAATCCGAAATTTAAGGAAAGGAAGGCGGTAAAAATGAATCAAGTTTTTTTTTAAATCTTCTATTTTATTTTTATGGTAACCATTGATTAGATGTAATCAGGAAGGAAGCTGATGAATTTTAGAAATGAAAATTGAATTAAAAGGCATTGAGAGAGTAGGTCATTTATGGCAGGCCTACTCTTCATACTTTTATGAAACATATTGGAATTTGAAGCAAGATAATTAAATAAGCTAACCTACCTGGTGTTGGCTGAGTGCTTGGGTGAAACACATTTATACCAGCATACGGTGGTTCAAAGAAGAGCATCTCATTATGCCTGTAATCTTTCAGTGGAGATTCATGTTCCTCCACAAACATTTTAGTTCCATTGGTCCAGATGAATGTCTTAAAAGAACAAAAAGTCATATCCATAATGAATAGTATTAGCATTTTATTAAAACAAAAAGAACATTGTAACCAACTGCTGAATCTAAAAGAAATTAAACCTATTTATCTTTAATAGAGTAAAAATATGTCATTAGAATTTAAAATTAAGAAATAATTGAGATGTAGAGTTAAGCTTCCGTTTTTTGGTTGTGAGAATTTAATTTCATCATACAACAACTTGAACAAGAAATTATTTCTGAGAAATGGTTTCAATGCTTGCAGAAAATCAGTGACTAATGATTCTCATGATGCTGTTAAATAAACTAGAGGCTTTAAGCTGAAACCCTTATAATCCCTCATTATCACATCTTGCACCCGTCGAGTGTGCATACCTGATTGAAGAAGATCATGCTAGAGACATTGAAAAACTCTGATCTTATTATCCTTTCATGGAACGGTCTGGCGTTCGATCCGTCCAGAAAGGTGGTCATCATTTTCCTGGCCTTGTTGTTGACCACATACAAATGCACGTTGTAGAGGTCAATGATGTGCGTGAGCAGGTCACTCATAGCAATGACCAGTTGAGGTTTCACTGTCAAGGCAGGCTGTTGAGATATTGTTGATGGTCTCACAGCTGGATAAGGTCTCGACAATGAAGGGATGTCAACCAAGTCCACACGGTATAGACCATATCCCGGAATTACAAAGTAAATGAACCTGAATAAAGAATAAATAATTACACTAAATGTGAGACTTAAATAAAAGATGAAAGGATGAAATAGTAGCCTGTATAAATCTGGATAAATGAAAATGGAAAACAGTTTTTTTTTAATGTTTAGCGATTTCTTGATTTTGTGGGTGGCGGTGGTTCTGTCCAGTTTTATAATTTATTGGGCGTTTTATTTTATATTTTAACTGTTCTATTTTTAGTTTAGTAGGTGTCCATAGTTACAAATTAACATCACACTTGGAATTTCTTTATCTCACATTCACTATTCACATAGTCATAGTGGGTGGAGATAGGAGTGGCAGTGAGTTGGCCTTGTCGCCTTGTGACAAGGCTTGTCAATGTCAGTTTGGGTTACTTGGAAGTTCAGTTGCCATGTTGATGGTAGTTAACAATTTATTTATTTTTAAACTTTCCTATTTATAAAAAGTTGATAAGTTAAATAAAACAAACTCTGTGACAATTGTATGAAATGTTATATGTTTTGCACACTCCCCTCAGTAGGAAACACACCATGAGTCTTTCTAAGACATTTGACATATTTCAAGAGGGAAGTTGCCAGATTTTATTCCCAAGACTTCCCATCTAATCTCAAACTTTCTATTATATGGCTATTCACTGACTGTCCAGATCAATTAGTGATGACAGGTTTAGAGGGCAAGGTATTTTTTATAAGTCTCCGCATTAAAATCAGCTAAGTTTAGACCAAGGTCTAATCATGGCTTCGGTGTCACAGTTTCGGACCGTTTGTGCAACAGTTTGATTTTTTTTTAATGATCAGATATTTAAAAGGTTGTGTCTTGATCTACTTATAATTTGTACAATGTGTCTTGGGAACCTTGGTGGATTTTTAAAGCAATTTAAAATTGATCAACTGTTCCAAAATAATGAGCCAATTTTACAATCATCTTCATGTCAATCACGTTTGTTATTTCAGAGAGCATTTAATTCCTCTATTGACAAAAAAAAATTATTGGCGCTTTAACATGTTGCTATTTGCTGTGTTATTTTTTTCAAATTGCAATGGATTTTTTTTTAAAGCAATCACACTTTTTGTTCTTAAAAAGAAAAGTGAATCTTTCGTACTCACCCGTTGATAGGATCCACTTTTAAGTCAGAGGGTGTCCGCAGAAGTCCCTGGACAACCACCACACACCTGTCTTGTTCTAATGGGCAGCTGTAGATCTGTGATGCCAGAGAAAATCAAAAACAAAAAATGATTAAAATTGGAATGGTCCAAGCGAGTGTGGAGTATCCTCTGCTTGTGAAAATATGGTAACAGAAAGACAGAAGGAGAAACACAAACACACTTATACAGTTTAATACAGGTACCTATAGCCTATAGATACACACACATAGATACAGGCAGAGAATAGTAGGCACACATAGATACAGTACATATAGAATATAGATAGATAATGTTATAAAGAAAATGTTGACGTATTCACCCGTTGATCTTATTATCCAATTATTTTTTTCTTTTTAATCTAAGGCTTGGAGATACATTTGGGATATAATGATACTTATCTATGAATTATATTGTCCACAGCAGTTATGATCCCGCTGATTTAAAATTTCTATACTCAAGGAATGCGGTTATTTACAGTTACTGTTGCAGTTAGTTTTGGCCCGTTTAAGCAAACACGCTTGCAAAGAGCGTTAAAGCACAAAACTTCGGTTTATTTATTAAACCTAATTATTTTCAATAATTGTTAAAGAAAAAAAAACAACGCAGGTAACGTCTTACAGTAGATGGGTATTTTAAAAAATTGAGAAACTATTTTGATCGTATCGGCTGGTATGAGTATGAGGAAGAAGCTTCCCAAATATAAACACACATCAATACACCCGGGGCTTACACTACTTACAGGCTCTTTACTGGCACTCCCGGAAGTGAAAATAAGGGCCACCTTTTAATGTTGGTGATTGAGAAAGTTGGGTGCGGGGTGAGGGTTGGGATGAAAGTAATCAGTGAGGCTATTCAGCTGGACCGCTCGCAAGAGTTTTATTTGTTCCCTTATATATAGAAAAGATTATGTTCTAGGTTTAAAATTTAAAGAGTACGAAAAAACCAACTTTTTTTTTCGTCTCCACTTCCTGGTCGATAGTTTCATGAAATAATGTTTTGATGTTTTAACAAAATTTAGTTTATGAGTTTTACAATTAAGTGTCGAATTAAAACGATATTTTTAAAATTGATCTTTTAGGGCAAACCGGTTCTTAAATAAATCCAATACAAAGAAGCAAACTTTAAGGATGAGGAAGAGGAACAAGGCCTACAAGTCCTGCAAGATAAAAATCATTGGAATATAAGGATGAAGACAGACATCGAGCCATTGAAAATGATTGTCTTCTAGCCATAATCAATAGACATAAACATCATTTATTCAAAAATAATATGTCAATCATTATGCCGTGTGCTTCATTTCATCGATTTCAGACTAAACCTCATTTCCTCACTAATTCCGAGTCAACAAGTTAGCAGGACCAACGTGTTGAGAAAAGTGGGGGGACATTAAATGAGATCCGATAGAGACAGCGCAACCTTTGAAAAAGAAGGGAAAAAAGGAATCAGGACTTGCCAACCGGGGCGGTTGATCGAGTGCCCGGATAATGCTATTAAAATTGGGCTTCTTTCGTGTCTAGCATACAAACTGGAGCTTTATGACGACGTTGTTGCCGCTCCACGCAGGATATGTGTTTGTCACTGTTAATGTTCGTGGGGTTTGTGTATGGGATGGGGTCCTTTATGTGTTTGTTACTGTCAATGTTCATGGGGTCTGTATATGGGTATGCGTCCTGGAGGAGACAGGAAAATAATAGAAATGTCTGGGGGGGGGGTTTACTATAACATCAATGGGTCAAGGTAAATTTCTTTGACTTTCATAACCTTGTGCTTTTAAAGCTAATACTTCCACAGAATGTGAAAAACAACAGAAAAATGTTTCGATATAATAACAATAACAGCCAAAATAATTGATGATTTATATAGCGCAGCACCCCATCCAGCTGCTTGGCTCACAGAGTTTCACAAAAAATCCTTTCTTTAAAGGCCTCCATGCAAAACTCAACATAACCACCAGGGACACTCCTTTTTCTTTTCTCCAAACCCTAATTAATTATTTTTAAATAATGATTTATGTCTGCTTATTATCGATTGTAAAAGCGTAAATTTGCGTCTAAATCTTATCTTATACGTTACAGACGCGCCTTCTATTTCTATAAAGATCGCAACCTTCGCGATTTTGTGATTTCCTAATGGAAAGCTAAAAAAAAATGAGGGAAAAGTGTTGGGTGAGGTAGATCCCTTCGTAGTGCTGATTGAAGAAAAATTTCTTTGCAAAGCTTCGTCACTGCGATTTTACAATTTTTTTCTTTCATAATTAATTATTTTTAAAAAAAAATATTTTGTGGTTTTTTTTTAGTTTTTAAAATTAATACTTTTAGTTTTTAGTCAATAATTAACAAGTTTAAAATAAAAATGAAAAAATAAAGAAAAGAAGACTTTGGGGCCGTCCATAAAGTACGTCACGCTCCAGAGGGGGGGGGTGTAAGAAAGCGTGACAGGGGAAAGGGAGGGGGGGTCCGGCCATGTCTGACGTCACGGTATTTTATATTAAATTCTAATTATTTTGTTAATAAAAAACAAAATTTTGTGACGCACTTTAGGGGGGGGGTCCGAGATTTGTGACAGGGGGAGTGGGGTAAAAAATGGTCAGAAATAGCGTGACGTACTTTATGGACGGCCCCTTTGCGTCAAGGACGCACTATTAAAGAAGTTTGAATTTTTTAATTTAAAAAGTGAAATAATTTAAGTGTAATAAGCAGAAAATAAAAATAAAATACGTCATCGCCACATCTGGAAATCTTTCTTTGTGGAATGCAATAAAAAAATATTTAATTTTTCGAGCCACATTGATAATTACTCATTTTTAAAGTTTTTAAAATTAATACTTTTAGTTTTTAGTCAATAAATTACAAGTTTAAAATAAAAAAGGGGAAAAAAATAAAGAAAAGAAGACTTTGAGTCAAGGACGCACTATTAAAGAAGAAAACAGTTTGAATTTTTTTAATTAAAAAAGGTAAATAATTTAAGTGTAAAGCAGAAATTAAAAATAAAATACGTCATCGCCAAATCTGGACAATCTTTCTTTGTAGAATGCAATAAAAAATGTTTTTTTAATTTTTGGAGCCACATGGATAATTACTCATTTTAAATATAGATTTTATATATATATATATATATATATATATATATATATATATATATATATATATATATATATATATATATATATATATATATATATATATATATATATATATATATATATATATATATATTTATTTATTTATTTATTTATTTATATATATATATATATATTTATTTATATATATATTAAAATATATTTTTTAAAATTAATTTCAAATTTGTTGTACGTAGGTTCACCTAACACCAACATCACGAGTAGTCAGGATTTTAAATAACAACCACACACAATAAATAAATAAATAATGTTTGTGTATGTATATATGTATAATGTATGTATGTATGTGTAGCTGTGAGCGGGAGCGGGTGTATGTATGTAGGCCTATACTAAGTGTGTGAGTTGGCGTGTGTGCGTGTGTGCCTCTATTCAATGCTTGTAGGCCATCAACTCAATCTCACAACCTTAGAGAAAACACAATTAACGAGTGACGGACTGAAATAAAAGAAAACTGTTTGTGTGTATTGGGGGGAGGAAGAGGGAGGACTAGCGTCATTTTAAAACTTATCTTGACGCTAATATTTCCTCCAGGTTTGTTGTGGTAGAAGGATTGAGGTGTACTAAAAAAAAGCAACTTAAAGTAAGTTAAAGCATGGTTTTGACAATCAATTTTGAGCCACAATACAATTTTGAAGGTTAAAAAAAATATTCCGGTGGCGGGTCTTTGCTAATCGATGAGCCATCTGCCCGGTTTTTATTTTATTATTTGCGATTTGAATGACCAAGAATATTTTTTTTTAATGATCAAAATAAAATAGAAAAGTTCTGTAGGATCTGTTCTCTTCATGATAGTGTAAGGATGTGGTTTAAAGCACACCAACAAATAAATGAACACACTTTTTTTTTAAATTAAAAACCTAAAAACTCACCCTTTCCGTTGTGGCCACATAAACTCTGTCTCCCAACCAATCCACGGCGATGGCCCGGGCCCCATAGACGTAGCGGTAGATGTTAGGCACGGGGTCCTGGCCGCTCAGATGTATCTTGGTGACCTGGCCATTGCTGTCCGTGGCAAAGATCAACTGTTTCCTGATGTGAATGCCCAGATCTTGAAACGGCGGGAAAGACATGGACGTTGGTTCAGACAATGTGTAACAATGAGGATGCCACACACAAAAAAGTATAAATATGTCGTCATCTTTACGTGAACATTAAAGAAATTGCTTTAAAATACTTCGACTGTTTGCATAATTGTTTGGTCTACCATGTTAAATTTGCATTTTGTTTTTAAATTATCACCTACATTTAAAACAAAAACAGAGATTATATTTTATTTTGAGTGTTTCAGTTGTCTTTTGAGCAAATTATTCGGCTTCTAATTTTTTTTAAGGATCTGATTATCTAAAATAATTAATTTTTCAAAAACTATCTTAATGTAAATCAGTGCGGTGCACTTATTTCTTTCATCTCGATAATCTCAATATAACAACATTAAAGAATTTAGGGGAAAAATCTATAAGGATTTGTGGTTATTAGTTTTGCACTTTACACAGGGAAATAGGATCGCATTGAAAATGAGGTCCAAAAAAATTATTTTTTAACAATAATTTTAAAATGTGCCAAACAAACTTGTGTTTGAGAAATACGTCTTTAAAGGGGGGGCACAAAATAAATATATGCTCATATTGCGGTATCCAGGTAGATAAAAAAGAAAACATCAATTTGAATAGTTAGATTCAATAAAGAGACTTGATGTTAAATGTAGATTGCATAAACTGAGTTTAAACCGTGCGCTGAAGCGCGGTTCATTGAACAAGAACCAATGTGTCGCATACCTTTATAAAGAGAGAGAGACAAAAAATGAAATGAATACGTCACATTAATGTTGACTACAGGACCAGACGTAAGTAATAAAAGTGCTTGGACACAATCATTAACATTAAACATTAAATTATAAACAACAGCAAACAATGGATAAAATAACAGTCTGTTCCCCTTTCTTTTCTAGCTTTTATAAAGGCACATGCAGCTCTCCTTACTACTACTTGAGACATGAAACAACATAACACGTTCGTTCCATAAAAATAATAATTAACAATGAAATCACGAAACTAATCCAACAACTACATGATAATAATAAATTAGAAGTTGGCAACAAGAAAAGGTCTTCAACTACTAAGATCAAATGTTAACAAAGTTATGTTTTTAACTTTTAAGAGAAATTCTGTTTTACTACAAATGATGTGTCCGTATCAACAAATCCTAGGGGACCTCTGGTATTTTATGTTGTTTTAGTTTTTGTATTTTAAAAATTAAACTTCGCAGTTATGTAAATATGAGTGACGGACAGCACTACATGTCAGAGAAATGTTCTGCTTATTGATCCAATAGATTAGTATAGCATCGGGACTTCAAAATGGGTAAAGGGAAAACACCAAAGTCCGAATTTTTTTTTCTTTTAAAAATTATATTTGTTTTCAAAATTAAAGTTATCAAAACGTTTATTTATCCCAAATAATTAAACCAAATAAGCACAGTTTTGTTTCAAATGATGAATTTTTAAAAAGGACTAAGTCTAAGGACTATTGGAAAAAAGCAAACTAGTGGTTAAGACAGATAACGACTGGTCACCAGAATATGCGGAGAAGTTAACAAAAGAAAAACGCATTCCTAGATATTTAAAGTTTTCGTGTGTGTAAAAGACTACTTTTAAACATTCCCACAAGATTATATAATTATGTTATACACCAGACCAAAAATAAAAATTCATTTTCTAAATTTGTAATATTATTAAATTTGAAAGTAAAACACACAAAAAAAAGAGACGTAATGGAATAAGTCTAAAACAAACCAAAACAAATGTGTTAAAAAATATATATATATTTTTAAACAGCACAAAAATGAGGTTGTACACACGAAAAGGGCGAAGAGTGTAAGCCGATACTTGAACACATCAACATTAGTGGAGCCATAGTGTGTCATGACAGAGAGTGGGGGTGGGGAAACAAAGTTTGGGGTTTTTTAAACACAAAAAACCAAAAAAGAAACATTAAATAAAACATGTAGATTAAAAAATCTCAAGACAACATCAAAATGCAGCGACCTTGACATTGGAAGGTCGTTACTGTACCTTTGAAAACCAAGCCCCGTTTAAGCCTATAAACCAAGGTATCTTCGGTTCCAGCTAAAAAGTTGAGACAGACAATCAGGTAATAATGTAAGTCAAATGACAGGAGATGGCGGGATAGTATGAATGGGCGGGTGAAGTATGGTCAATCAACAAATAAATATGAGCAATATTGTAAAGCTCCATTCTAAAACAGGCAATGCTCTCATTAACCTTCGACTTACTCTCATTTTGACTTGTGTCAACTAAAATGTATATCTAAGAGTTCCTAGAAGAGACTAGGGGAATGATATTGACCGATTCTCAGAATACCTTATATTCCTACTATCGAGTGACAAAATGAACAATATTTACTGAGGGGAAAACATATGTAAGCAAGTCTTAAGTATTCGAAAGTTTATCTATAAATGAGTTAGAGATCAACTGACACCTCCTCTTTTCTTGTTCAACTGAAAGGCAGTTCACCTCTTACATGATTTTTAGCTGTAGCTTAAAAATATTAAGTCAACCCATTGAAATGTATACTTCTTTTCGCTAAATAATGCTCCAATTATTTACAGCACAAAGTATGTTCAGATCTCAGGGCGATAAACAAAAATTTCATAATTTGTATAAGTATGTTTTAAGTTATTATTATTATTTTACTATTATTATTACTATTATTTAGGGGGGGAGGAGGTTGGGTATATTTTCTTGATTGCAATAAATAGTGGATTTGTTGGGTCATGGATTGACATGGAATGCGCGTAGACACCTTTGCATGAGTCGTCATTACAGACATGTCCTAAGACAGACCAGGTTGAAGACTGTCACAAAACAGGCGGCAATGCAGAGTTGTGTGGATCTATAGGCAAGCGGGTTGCGGTGCTGCTCTGGTGGGATAGAGTGTGCAGTTCGAATAGGGGAGTGAGCAATTCGGATAGAAGAGTGCGCAGTTCAGATAGGAGATTGTGCATTTTTCATAGTAGAAATGTTAAGACACGCGTGCTGTTGGAAAGGGAATTTTTCGCAGTTCTGAATGCAGCGGGTGCAGCAGCTCTAGATGGACTGAAAGCAAAATTTCAATTTAAAACCTTAGAGCAAATAAAATTGTAAACTGAAATTAAATTTTAAAAAAAAAGAATAAAAATTAGTTTTTACATGCCTTGTAACCAAAACTTTAATGGGCGGAAATTATTTTTTTGAAAATAGAATTTAAAAATATTTGTTGGCTGTGGGGGTGGGGGATGGGGGGTGGAGTGTGTGTGGGGCATGATGTGTGATGGAACAGGGAGTTGAGGGGGGATAGGGAATGCTGACGAGACTATTCATAAAAAAATGAACATATTTTCGCTTGCTTTGTTTTCTACCATAGATATCTTAGAACAACAAGCGCCTGTATTTGTCTGGTGGCGTTACTGCTGTCAGTCTAAATATCCTTTATCCGAAAAGAATGAGGGAGGATAAGAAATTAGGGCGAACGCCGTGTTGTTCTAAGCCCGATAGCGGGAATGCCCACCTCCAACTTGGTTCCAATAACAAGCGTTCTTGAGTATATCGTCTTCGCGGCGAGCTACAGTGCAAGTGACAGACTTATGAGTTCAAATGGGCAGCTCGTCCGTCAGCTCTTCGTTTTCTAAGAGAGTCGAGAGGTAGCTCGTACTTTAACTTCATTGGAATTAATTCAGCAGTCCAGTCCTTTCGAAGTTTTATAGCAAATTTTTGCTATGTTTCAGGGTAGTCCCAACTACATTCAATGATGTAATTTTGTTGTTGTTTTTTCTACATCTCAATCCTGGTAATCTTAAATTCCTCGGGTGAACTATTCCTACCGTCCAGTCTCGGGGAGAGAGGGGGGTGGGGGGGGGGTTGTAGCACTTTAAATAAGGCTCCAGTTAAAGTCACCTTCCTTTCATAGAAATGGGGGGAGGAAGGTTTGGTGAAAACCGTTTGTCCACAAACATTTCCCTTCGACCAGATTGTTTCAATTTTAAATCAACGTACGGGGATGCCAGTGCCACAGGAGAGTCTACCGAAGGGACGAAACGGTAGCGTCCTTTATCAGTCGGACACACCCTTTGTACTGACAAGAGGCGTAGCGCTTGCGTCCATAATCACATGAACCTACCCGTAGTTCTGACGTCAGTGTTGGGGTTAGCGTACACGTTGTCCGAGTACTTGGTGGCATGCTGGATGACGTCCAGGATGTTCCGCTTGATGATCTTGTTCTGCATGCCCAGGATGAGGTAGGCCGTCTCGTGCTCAGACACTGGTGGGGAGATTTTGGAAAACAAAACGTATAATAATAATAATTTGAGCATGTACACAGCGCAGTACCCCAGAAAACAGCTGGGCTAGAAGCGCTCCACATAAAAATGAGATTGATTTGAGAATTCAGATGCTAACAGGGGTGACTAAAGAAAACGAGGAAACAAAAAAACAACAACAACTTTTAGCAATGAATACTAATATGGCAATCGCGAAGTTGTGAATAAACGTATTGCATCGGCCCTAATGGTATACATAAAAAAACCACATGCAACTTTAGTTGGTAGACACTGTCCTACCTAGAGCGACCCATAAAAAGGTTTAGAATTTATTTTTATAAACATATTATTGTTTAATTTTTTTAAATTTTATTTTTGAATGTTGGGGGCGGTGACTTTTTTTTAATGGTCACTTTCTTGAGAAAATGACTGTATTCGTGTAGTTTTGACGACACGCTGTCCCCGTAAAACAACATTACATTTCTCTTATTATCAACACTTTTACCTATTCGTCCAGAAAGCCTATACCGGGTGGGAGGGGAGGGTGAGAGGGGATTGTGCGAGGAGGAACATTTTGAAAGTCAATTAAGGCTCAAAGGAACTGTCTCGGGGACCCGGCGCGCTGTCAACCCAGTCAACCCGAGACAGCTCACCAGAAGGTTGTTCAAAAGAAGCCGGCGCTCAATCCGGGCCTCGCGTCACGTGCCGTACCCGCGAAAGCAGACGAGTGGGGTGAGGGGTGAGAGTGGGGGGCTATTTTATTCATACGTCTTAGTGACCTCCCAGACACGACGAATGTTGTCACTTCACTGAGACGTCACTTCCGCTGATGACTCCCCCCCCCCATCCCTAAACCTCCACAGAGTCCACAATTATCGGAGAAGATAAAAAGTAGGGCCTAGTCGGGCCTAGCCGGGCCTCGAAGGTTTTGAAATTTTCAGCAGACTCACTTCCAAGTTACCAGAGCACGGCTACAACAGAAAATTGAACAGGTTTGAGAAGAAAATGAGTTAATTTATCATTGCCCATTATAAGGGTCACCAATTGGGGAGAAATACATTATTTATAGAAAGAATAATTTATAATTATTTTTATACACTTGTTAAAGGGAATATTCATTTTTTAATGTATTAATTTATATACTTATATACATTTGGTCAGAGGTGGTTGATTGTTGCATTATTTGTGCAGATTTTATCTGAAGTATAGTTATATTTTTTATAATGAATCCAACCTTATTGTTCCTCCTAAAGACGATTTTGACTGACTTTGTTACCATTGTCTCATGACCCAGCACACAAGTAGGGCTATCATTTCTACACTTACTTTTTCACGAAAGAATAAGTTTCCAACAATGCCACTTACGACTTCCATCCATCTTCTTTAATATTTTTTTTAAAATTAAAAATCTGGGTTGACTAAACCTTACGCAATGCATGTGATAGATTTCAACCTCAAACATTTCCACTATCAAACTCGTACATGATCTATGTTTTTCCTAGTTCAAATCTTTCCTTGTCAAAACCGTTCTTTTCTCGTTAAGACTAAAATGAGTTTTCGGTTAATTTTTTTTAACCCAAATTTTTTATTCACATTTAAGCAGCTTTCTAAAATATATTTTTTTTTCAACTGCGTTGTTAGAAGTCCCCAAATATTGTCTAAGAAGTCTACCCCGAGGCATTGTTTCCCTTTCCCGACACAGATCTTTGAATTCGTCTGCAATCCAGACAACAACAAAAGCACCTATTTATGTTTTTAAACTCTAAGTAATAGAGACAAACAGACAATGTAGCAGTGACGTCATGAGAAGCAATGCTGCTGTTTGTATGAATGCGAAGAAGTTGAAGCAAAAAAGAAAATAATTTAAAAAATTCAAAGCCTCGTTCGGGTGGAAGCGTGTGGAACAAAATATTGACGCCAGCGTGCGACTGGCATATTTAAATTACATGTATATATTTAATTATTGTGATAAAATAAATAAATGCTTTTGTTTAATTTTTGATGACAAATTTTGTCTCGATATGAAATCGTCAAAAGTATGACAATAGAGGCGGGAAAACTTCTGGAATTCGAACCCAAAGCAAATTTCTAGTGGTGGCTTCGCAGCAAGTTTTAAAGTATAGCAGCAGAGAGGAAAACGTGCAAGTGATAGCCAAGAATATTTGAAATAATGTCCGGTGTTTGCGGAGCCACCGACTGAAATTGTTGAATGTTTGAGGATTTGAGTGTTTGAAACATTTCATCTGGCCGCACGGGTGTAAGTGCTCGTGTCGTGGACAGGAGTTGACAGGCATCCGCCTTGGGGTGAGAGTGGGTGGGAAAAAGGGGAGGGGGGTCTGCGGGTTGATAGAATTGGGAGGTATAGAGAGGGAAGAGAGATGGAATAGTTTTTTTTCTTAAAAAAGAACATGGGAGAGTATCTTTTGGTGACGTATACAGCACCATCCACCCTTCCTTACATCACTGAGCACTGACTGAGAGAAAGTGTCGGTCTCGATGACGTGTATATACCGCACAATCTGAGCACCGATTTAGAGTGTATGTTTTCATGTGTTTAGGGGTGGGGCAGAGCAGGTGATGTTCATACAGGACGTAGGCGCAAGTTTTAATGGGGTTAAGGGAATAAAGAAACTTTTTGAGATAGAGGCAAGGGAGTATCTTGAGCATCCATTGAAGATGTTGAGACTTTAGACTTAGCTACAAAACTGGGAGGTGCTGCAGCTGTGTCGGAACGGTTGTCAAATACTCAGATAAGTTGAATATATTAAACCAACAGGCCCTGCTTAGACCCAAAAATAATTTCAGACCAGTTCTCTAATACTAAAATGGTTTAAATCTCACCTAGCTCCCCCACCCCCTTTTTTTTACCCCAGCCACACACATCTCAGCCAATTCAAAACTGGCAGAGATAATATTAACTGGTGACAGTCGTGCGTCGAATTAGGCGAGAAAAGAAACAGTGTGAGAAGGTAAAAACCTTGAGAAAATGTGCTGAACATATATCTGAATTGAGAAAAGATTTTCTAAGTGTTTGGGTATCGGGAAGCAAAGAAGGAGAAAGGTGGTGACGATAGAAATAAAGTTAGGGCATATAAAATAATTAATAATAATAGGAATACAGAAAGAAATAGACACGGTGAGAGTGGGGGGGGGGAGTCAGATTGACCGACAGACAGACCGACTGATATCTTTTTGTTGGTGCAAGTGATAAATGAGGATACGATCAGAACACTGAAATAGAAGCCGATTTTTTTTTGAGGGGAAGGGGGCCCATGTTGAGAAAAATCTCTAAAAGAGTGGAGTTGATGGAAATTAAAAGTAAATTCCCTCTCTGAATTTCAAGTCCCCCACTCTTTCTTGTTCTTTGTTGCACTTTGCTTCTCTCCCTCCTCTCTCGACCGCGTCTCTCCTCTCTCTTCCTCTCTATCTCTCTCTGTCTCTCTCTCTGTCTCTCACTATCTTTCTCTCTCTCTCTCTCTCACTCTTGAAAACAGACTACAGTATTGCAAAACTGTGTAAAAAGTACAGTGTGAAAATGTTTAATCAGTGAGGTTAAGGGTTGGGCAATGGGTATAAAATAGTCAGCGGAATGAGCTAACATACCAATGGAGGGCTCGAGTGAACAATAATAAATGGCTTCAAATTGCAGACTGATAGCCTGAACCGAGAAGCGATAATTGTACCGACGGCCAAAAATGTGGAGGGAACGAAGGGAACCGATGGCTTGTACCAAGAACCGATAATTGTACCGACAAGCCAACATGCACGGCAGCTCGGATGGCAGAGGGAATAATACCGGCTGTGTCTTGACGTCCTTCACAGATGTTTAGCGAAACCGGCAAGACAAGAGGGGGGGGGGCAATCCATCTTACGGCCGCGAAGAGTTAAATCCCTTTTACTTTTATAACAGCATCTCTCTCCCCCCCCCCAGCCCTACCCCACCCCCACCCGGAGTTTAATCTTTCGCACGGGCGTCGGCACGTCTGCGGCGTAACTCGGCCCCACCGTCCGGTCTCCCCGCTAATGGGTTTCAGAGGGTCAACCTTTTAAACGCTTTGTTTTCTTTACGAAATCGACCATTCGTTTTCCCCCGTAGCTAACCATACGGCCCGTCATGATTTCATTAGTTTTTGTTGATCTTTAAAGGAAAGAAGGGGGTGGGGGTTAGGATTTTTTTACGAGGTCTTTCAATTGGATGATTTCCTTTACCTCTTTTCGGAAGCCTCATCGGCAACCATAAAATAATTGCAAGGACTCTTCTGTTTATTTAAATGTATGTGAATCTTGTATTTGCTATTTTGAAAAATCATCACTCTTTAATATATTTATTAAAAGGTAAACCTATTGTGAATAGGCAAACGTCTCAATTATAAAAAGGAAAGGCATAAAGAAAAAAAATCCTACACAGGTATGATTAACAAGAGAAGACTTTCTAAAAAAAATTTGTACAGCTCTAAGAGCCGTGGCCCTGGGTATAATGTGTGAGTTTGATGTCTGTTACTTTGTTCAGACACAATTGAGACTTACAGTTTCCAGGGTTCGGCGTGGAGATGACCCGACTGTGGCGCGGTCCTTCACCCTCGGCATTCCAGGCCGATAATGAGATCTTGTACTTCTGAGATGACTGGAGTTGACTCAACAGCCAGGAGCTCGTGTTGGCGAGAACCTCTGAAAACAAACAATGGTGTATTTTTATTTTTTTTTGGGGGGGGGGTAAACTACGTGTGGTTTGTGGTGAGAACCACTGGGAAAACCCTATGTGGTTTGAAAATAATAAACGTACAAAAATATATTAAATCTAAATTTAACGATAGTGTCGGAGAATTCATGGTCTGTCTTAAGATCGGGTCTACTCACCTATTGTCGTCTGATTCAATATGGGGTGGTCAAGAGGCTCTACGTAGATTCTGTACCCGATCAGTTTCCCGTTAGTAAACTGTGGCGGTGACCACGAGAGGGAGATGACTCTGGGAGATGGTGTTGACAAGGAGGTGATGTAAGGTGGGGTGGATGGCGCTGGAACAAAGCCATAATTACATGGTGGTTAAGTGTGAACGACATTTTAACATTATAACTTTTAGTAATGTATAGTTGCCATTACAAATTAATGGGCGACATTTGCTTAAAGTTCAAATTGAGTTTGTGTTCATGCTGCTACGTCATGAATTTGGTATGTAAACCCCGCTAGTATTCTTAAGATGAAATGTTTTAATTATATGTACGTTATTGTAAAAATATGTTTTCAGTTGTGTTTTTTTAAACTTGATTTATAAAAATAGTTGAGAGTTCCCGTGTTATCCACTTTCAGTGTACCTCATGATGTCACCTCCTCCCCCCCCCCATGTCCCACCCCCTATGACCGGCTTACCTCCTTGGGCCAGTGTTGTTATTTCGGCCGTCCCGTTGGAGTACATGATGTGGTCCGGCAGCGGTGACAGGAGGGCGAGCACTTTGAACTGTCAACAAAAACACTCTAGATCACGGTCAAGGTCACAATAAACGGTAACAAAGTCAGAATAAACGGGAACGAAGGTGGGTGAGAGTATCTAGTTCAGGAATCATAGTCTAGGTCAACACCCTTTGTATTAATAAGGCAGCAGCATTGTCAAGGTCACTGTCATGAACATCAACGTCAACATCGTGTATAATAATTCAGCAGCATCATTGTCAAGTTCACCGTTGCGAACATCGATTTCAACATTGACAGTATTATTGTTTCTGAGACAATTACCCTTGGTCAAAGATGATACAAAATAAGTTTGAAAATCTCTATTCAAATAACCCAATTCAGGTTCGGCACTGCGTACAAAGTAAATCTGTAACACATTTCTCAAACCTTTACTGGATCACCAACAGCGCATACAAACGAACAAGAGTTCAAACCTTGTAGGTGACGTAAGGATGAAGTGACGTCAACTCTATTCGCCCGTCTCCGGAGAAGGCCGTGTCGCCATGGAGATGCCAGCCATTGTCCACGCCCACCATCTTCTTCTGCAGCTTGTAGCTGACTTGGCTGAGAATCGGAGTTTTCCATTTCAGAGTTAAGGAGGTGGCGTTGAGAGTTTCCCTGTCTAGGACCGGTTGGTCCAAATAACCGATGTAGTCTGAGAGAAAAAGAAACATTTTTGTTTTACAAGTGGCTTTGTTTAAGAAAAAAAAATCCCCTCCATATTCTCATAAACATTTTTAAAAATCTGTTTTTAAAAAATAATAATAATGAAAAATAAAAGCCTTATTCAAGTGGTATCCGTTGAGCAAAATTTTTGTAATTCTTTATCGACACCAAACCTAAGCTCAAAAGTTCACACATAAAACATTGCATTCATTTGTTTAATCTTAATTGTGTCATGTGCACAATTTTTATACAGTCGAAAAAGGGAATAAATAAACATTATCACATTGCTAATCGTAGCCTAAGAAATGTGTCTCTGTCGCATTCATTTTTAAGGAAATCATTGAGTGCTGACAGCCCCTCACCTTTAATAACTATAGAGTAACGGTCAAGAGCAAATATACATCCCTGAATGCAGTTGCGCATCTGTGAAATAAGAGAAAGATAATTAGTGTCAGGATTGGTAAGAAATACAGAGACGATGGTTTTGTGAAAGGGAGATGACAGACAATGTTATACACAAAAATACATCAATATTATTATCATATATAAAGACAACAATGTTTGGAAATTGGTCGTTGTGAATATGATGTTAATTAGATCGAGTTAAATGTAATAGTAATAATAATAAATTTTTTTAAAAATATGATACTGAATAAAAATAAATATTATATTTGAAAGATATTAAAAGCGACCAAATAATTTTAAATAAAGCAATAAATAAATTCTAAGATTTAAAAATAGATCATAGACACGTATATAATACTCGGCAAATGTCTTGCAAGAGGACAAAATAAGGCGCCGTCCATAAAGTACGTCACGCTCCAGAGGGGGGAGGGGGTGTAAGAAAGGGTGACAGCTTGTGACAGGGGTGGAGGGGGGGGGCTCCGGCCTTGTGTGACGTCACGGTGTTTTATATTAAATTTTAATTATTTTGTTAATAAAAATAACAATTTTTGTTCGAAAGTGTGACGTACTTTAGTAAGTATCGTGTAATTGTCTCCCCATATGTTAAGTCAAAGAGTGGGGATCGTGTTATATTATTCTCCTTGAACAAAACGCTGGGTGAGCGCACGATCAAACAACAGATGATGAACCGGACACCGAGAGAAATGGACGAGAGAACCGGACCCCGAGAGAACGGGACGAGAGAACCGGAAATGGAGTGAACTAGACACTGGGAGATTTGGGCGAAAGAACCGGACACTGAGAAAACCGGACAACGAGACAACTGGACACCAAGACAACTGGACACTGAGAGAACCGGACGATGAGACAACTGGACACTGAGAGAACCGGACGATGAGACAACTGGACACTGATAGAACCGGACAACGAGACAACTGGACACTGAGAGAACCGGACGATGAGACAACTGGACACTGAGAAAACCGGACAACGAGACAACTGGACACCAAGACAACTAGACACTGAGAGAACCGGACGATGAGACAACTGGACACTGAGAGAACCGGACGATGAGACAATTGGACACTGAGAGAACTGGACAACGAGACAACTGGACACAGAGAACCGGACAACGAGACAACTGGACACCAAGACAACTGGACACTGAGAGAACCGGACGATGAGACAACTGGACACGGAGAGAACCGGACGATGAGACAACTGGACACTGAGAGAACCGGACAACGAGACAGCTGGACACCAAGAGAACCGGACGATGAGACAACTGGACACGGAGAGAACCGGACAACGAGACAACTGGACACCAAGACAACTGGACACTGAGAGAACCGGACGATGAGACAACTGGACACAGAGAGAACCGGACGATGAGAAAACTGGACACTGAGTGAACCGGACGATTAGACAACTGGACACTGAGAGAACCGGACAACGAGACAACTGGACACTGAGAGAACCAGACAACGAGACAACTGGACACCAATACAACTGGACACTGAGAGAACCGGACGATGAGACAACTGGACACAGAGAGAACCGGACGATGAGACAACTGGGCACTGAGAGAACCGGACAACGAGACAACTGGACACCAAGAGAACCAGACGATGAGACAACTGGACACTGAGAGAACCGGACAACGAGACAACTGGACACCAAGACAACTGGACACTGAGAGAACCGGATGATGAGACATCTGGACACTGAGAGAACGGGACAACGAGACAACTGGACACTGAGAGAACCGGACGATGAGACAACTGGACACGGAGAGAACCGGACGATGAGACAACTGGACATTAAGACAACTGGACACTGAGAGAACCGGACGATGAGACAACTGGACACCAAGACAACTGGACACCAAGACAACTGGACACTGAGAGAACCGGACAACGAGACAACTGGACACCAAGACAACTGGTCACTTAGAGAACCGGACAACGAGACAACTGGACACTGAGAGAACCGGACAACGAGACAACTGGACACTGAGAGAACCGGACGAGACAACTGCACACTGAGAGAACCGAACACTGCAAGAGCCGGCAAGTTATACATTCATTAAATCTATATTAAAAATCTTTCTGATTTTCAAGATACAGCAATAATAAAGAAATTAAATTTCAAGTCATAAAAAACATGTAATATTTATTTTAAAAAATTAATTTAAAAAATAAAATAAATAAAGTTATCGCAAAAATGGAAGACTTGTGGGAATCTCGTTCTTCGGGTTAAGAAAATCAACATTTTAATATGTCATTTATAATCTCCTTAAATTTAGGAAAGGCGTATCTCAAAGAGAAAGGTTGGAGAATTCGGGCAGTAAACTCTCAAGTGGTCTGGTGGTGGGACGGCGCATGCAGCTGTAAAGAAGTGTTGACGTAATCAATTTGTCACGTGGTCAAGGTACAGAAAGTTGGAGTGTTTTGGCCACCACGATCTGTTGGGTCGCAACTCTCGCGGCGTTGAAATGTGATTGTGTCCACGTCACATCATTCAGTTCCAGCACGTCAGTGACGCAAAGGAGGTCGTGGGGAGGAGCTCTAATTAGAGGGCAGTCGTGGACAGTGAGACGAACTGAATTTTGTTTTGGTTTTTTTATTTGTGCAACTGAAGAGTTTCTTTGTTATAATAAAGAACAGAAAAGTTATTAGTTTAATTTTTCAGGTAGGGTCGAGAAAATTGTACGAATTCTTACCATTACTATATTGTGTCTGAATGACAGTAGTAGATGTTGTTTCTTTCTTCAATTTTAATTGTGTGTGTGTCAGTGTGTGCGTGTGTGTGTTTGTGTGTGTATCTGTCTGTCTGTCTGTTTGTTTGTGGATGAATACGAGTAAATAGTGGGGTCATTTAGGTACAGAGAAAGGCTGAAAAAATTTATCGATACCTAGCGAGCCTGAGACAACATAGCCAGACCGATAACAGCCTAGGAAAATATCGATACTGATGAAGTCTCAGAAAACATAGCCAGACAGATAACAGCCTAGGAAAATATCGATACTGATGAAGTCTCAGAAAACATAGCCAGACAGATAACAGCCTAGGAAAATATCGATACTGATGAAGTCTCAGAAAACGCGGACCATGAATAATGAGCTTTAAAAGACAAAAGTATCTTAGCTGAATAGTTACGACGCGTTTTATGGAAAGTATTATTAGCGTAACCTCGTTATGAACAATGTCTGGATCTAATGAAGGAACGCAATGATTATGTTACAGCTGTCACAAGGTCGGAGATCGATTCAGCAGTAGAACCTACAGTAGAAATGATTTGAGCATTTATTCAGTCGTAGAACCTACGGTAGAAATGATTTGAGCATTTATTCAGTAGTAGAAACTACGGTAGAAATGATTTGAGCATTTATTCAGTCGTAGAACCTACGGTAGAAATGATTTGAGCATTTATTCAGTAGTAGAACCTACGGTAGAAATGATTTGAGCATTTATTCAGTAGTATAACCTACAGTAGCAATGATTTGAGCATTTATTCAGTCGTAGAACCTACAGTAGAAATGATTTGAGCATTTATTCAGTCGTAGAACCTACGGTAGAAATGATTTGAGCATTTATTCAGTAATAGAACCTACAGTAGAAATGATTTGAGCATTTATTCAGTAATAGAACCTACAGTAGAAATGATTTGAGCATTTATTCAGTAGCAGTGGCGTCACTAAGGTTGATGTCACCCAGTGTGGTTGCTCATGGTCTTACCCCCTCGCGACTTACCCTCTGTGTCTGCCAGTGCCAAATAACGGGAATATACAGGATTTTACACGTTGGTGTCCCCATATGTGATGGTGTCACCCGGTGTGGACCGCACCACCCGCACCCCCTTAGTGACGCCTCTTTTCAGTAGTAGGTAGACACAACTGACATGCGCGAGAATCGAATAAGTGTGTGAATCCTGCTTTTATTCAGAAATGTGGATGTTAAAGTTGATTGTACCATGAATCATTTTTCATTTACTTCAAACAATTTGGACTTGCGTCTACCTCTGAATAGATCTAAGGGTTAGTGGAAACAGTACGCATCACTTTGATTGAATGTTCAAATAATTTTTTTTAGTTTGATGATTTAATGCATTTTATTTTAATATTTATTTTAATATATTGAAAATGCGTGTGAGAAAACAGTTTAAATTAAAAAAGAATATTTCTTGCGTCTGCGCAACATTTCCACATTTAAATTGATTGGTTTGAAGTGATTTGGCACTAATTTCAGGCTGCCGTTTCTTTGACAATTTTCATCAATGTTTTTTTTTCCCCCAGAAAGTCAACACACCGCCACGACTTTTAACTTTTCTTTAAAAAATAATTTTTTTAAAATGAAATAATTCATCCCTATTTAAAATATGTTTATTAAGAGCCTGCGTGTTTCTTTCATGTCATCAGAAACTCGCGTGGGGTGGGGTGGGCTGGTGGGCGTGGAGAACGTGTTACAGATGGTGTGAAACCATCACATCAGAAGTATGTTTACACTACACTGAAAGTGGAAAAGGTGTGGGACTAATTAAAGCTAGTCGTAGAGATGATGCCCGTGATTAGACAAAGTTACCTGACGTTTCAACAAATGTTTTTCATAAACAAACAAAAAAAGTATTACATCTGATGGGACGAGTGTATGACATCTGATGGGACGAGTGTATGACATCTGATGGGACGAGCAGAATCAAAGGAGCCCAGTTTCTCAATTAAATAAGGTTCCAGCAAAATATGAAAATATATTGAGCACAAATATTCGGTGTGGATGAGTGAGAGAGAGAGAGAGAGAGAGAGAGAGGGAGAGAGAGAGGGAGGGAGAGAGAGAGGGAGAGGGTGAGAGAGGGAGAAAGAGAGAGGGTGGAAGAGAGAGAGAGAGGGTGAGAGAACGGGGGAAGGAGGGGAGAGAATAAGAGGGGAGAGAGTAAAAGGGAAAAAGAGAGAGAGAGAGAGAGAGAGAGAGAGAGAGGGAGGGAGGGGGAGAGAAAGAAGGAGAAGGGAGAGAGAGAGTGAGGGGGAGAGAGTAAGCGATAAAAAAGAGAAAGGAGTGAATTGCATTTCGGATTAAACAGGTTAGGATAAAAAGATCCCGGAGATAAAACTACGTTACCGGAGGACGGCCCGATGGAGTAAAAGGGATTCCGACATAAATTGCCGTCTTTATATCCCCTTTCCTGCTCGGTTCCCATCATCGTCTTCCCTTTTCACCATTCTCCCCCCCTTCCACCAACTCTCTCTTCACTCACTCGCACGCGGTGAAAAGAGGACAATGTGCGTTGGATTTGTCCCTCGGCGGGATGTCCCCCGTCTATAGCCGTCTGCTAACATCGTCCGGAGGAAAATGTCCATCGTTAAATGCACTAATTCCTACAAGATGTTGCACGCCGTAACCAGCATGTCCTCTCCACTCCACCAGCTTCCTCCATCCCCCCTCCCTCCTCCACACCCAGTGGTAAGCCAATCATGTTCAATCTCTGGATACCTTTAGAGCGATACAGACCAGAGAGGTTTGGGATAACTTGCTGGAAGTTAACTTTGAGAGAGAGAAAGAAAGAAAAAGAAAATCTACTTGTGTCCGGCAGTAGTAGATAGTAAACTTTTGTTTAAAAAAACAACTCGAATGAAGTTCCAGGACGTGATGGGTAAAACGCTTCGTCAGTTAAACAGAACTAAAAACAAACAATCAAACAAACTCAAAATATATGAAGAAAAGGGCAATGACAATTTTAAGAAAAATATATATTTTCCTTTTGCCTATTACATTTTGGGAATAGGAACATTAATTTTAGATTATTTTTTTTCCAACAGAAGGCTAAATAACCTCATCTATTTTAAATGTTCTTTCGAAATTTATTTAAAGTATAATTTCCACTAACCAATTGTTTGAATTCTTCACACTTAAACCGACTAAAATATCTTAATAAACGCATGTTTATATTCTCAGTAACCTTTTTTTTTCAAAACAAAAATTAAGCTAACAAATCCAGATTACCAAAAATACACAAGTTTTCTTGAATTTGCAAATAAGTTAAAGGTCTTACACTTATGAAGACTGACAAAATTATATTTGTTCTTCATGATGCGGGTGATAAATAAATCTAGTGAGTTTTGAATGAGCCACGTTCTTTACTTATAGAAACATTCACTTTTCTCTTGTCAAATGAAATTCTGTTTGTGACTCCATCTCATAGCGAGAGAGAGAGGAACAGAATGTTTTAAAGAGAAATGTTTAAGATTAGACGGTGATACGCTTTAGAATTATTTTTTAAAGTTTTCTTTACAATTTTGTTTAAACTACTTTTAGCCATTTGGCGTTTAACTAGAGTTAAAATTATGACTAAGGGGAAATATTTTTTCAATAAAATTTTAATCTTTCTAATTTTTTGGCTTACTGTGTCCGTTTTACAATAACTAATAGCAAGTCGTTTTTAGCGCATCTAACTTGCGGTTATCGAATTCAACACAAGAATAACACCTCGTACTCAATAAAAAAAATAATTAAGGCGCTAATTTTTGAGAATACGTCAACAAAAATATATTATATATTTACGCTCATTTGTCACTGCCGCCTAACGTTGAGGGAAATCACTCTGCTTTTTTTAAATTTTGCGTTGTAAGCAGTGCTGATTGACGCAAATAGTTATTTTTTGGTGCAGTAATTTGGTGCGCTGCTTTCTAAAATTAGTTTAAAAATCGTGTGGTGATTAGCACTGTAAAAATTATTATATAAATGCTTTGTTTAATTTTCAGGAATATTTCGTGTTTATCATACAAGGATAAGTTACTTGGGCTTTTGACAAAAAAAAAGTGGGCGCCTTAGGCGCCCTACAACCTCAATTTAAAATTACTTTGTGTACATTTAAGGTAGTTTAATATTACGTAGCTATCATACAAGGACAAGTTTGTTGGGCTTTTGAAAAAAGTGGGCGCCGTAGGGCCCTAAATAAAAAGGGCGCCGCAGTAAAACCTATATTATATACATACTTTGTTAACATTTTAGGAATATTTCGTATTTATCATACAAGGATAAGTTACTTGGGCTTTTAACATAAAAAATAAAATTATAAAAAAAAACTATTATAAAATACTTTGTGTACATTTAAGAAATTTTAATATTACGTATTTATCATACAAGGACAAGTTAGTTGGGCTTTTGAAAAAGGGTGGGGCGCCGTAGGCGCCCATAAAAAAGGGGGCGCCGCAGGCGCCACGGCGCCGCAGCACAAACTAGTATAAAATATTACAGCTGCAGATGAAGAGTTATTAACATTTCTATTAACGGGAAAAGGAAAAACAACAACACGTTTGACGCATGTTTCCTGGAAGCTGCTCTATTCTCTGGGGACATCCTTAGAGAAGTCAGTTCTACCAACCCCTCCAACCCCCCACCCCAAACTAAGACCGGGGGGGGGGCTCTTCCCAACCCAGTGTTCATTACGGTTAATACACAATACATCGGCCCCAATGTCGTTATTAATATGCGGAAAACCCCGGTCTGGTCCACGGAAGGTCTTAACTTTCTTATGAATAATAATTGATCGTTTTCCCGTACAATTCTCAGGGGCTGCCTGTCAAATATCTTACATTCATTTTCACTAACTTGCTGCCAGCGAGCAGCGACATTTTTAACCAATTTTTTATACACTTCCTCTCAAGGGAACATTGACATGCCCCACCAATGTCTTATTTTATTACTGATAAAGCATTCACCAACACTTACAGTGATGTCTGTTACAAATGGGTGTAGCCCACAGGGACACGTTGAGAGTTGCAACATGCACAGCTTCACCAGCCGTGTGTCGTTAGAGCATGCACAGCTTCTCCAGCCGTGTGTCTTTAGAACATGCACAGCTTCACCAGCCGTGTGTCGTTAGAACATGCACAACTTCACCAGCCGTGTGTCGTTAAAACATGCATAGCTTCACCAGCAGTGTGTCGTTAGAACATGCACAGCTTCACCAGCCGTGTGCCGTTATTAAATTGATGAATATCGATGAATCGGGTGTTTGGTGCCATCAAATATAATGCACCCGAAAACGATTGCCAGAAAATAACATTTAATTTGTATTTGCAATTGCGCACGGACAAAAGTTCAACGTTTACAACAACCAAAAAAAAATCTACCATGGAGGAAACAAAATGACTTTCATTTTCGATCTTGTTAATTTTTTGGTGTGGTCAAAAAGGAAAGTTAAGTAAAAATCCAGACACAATTTATTTTCCTTTAATAAATGAACATATTTTTATTTCTTTTAACGTTAAGGTAAATTTATTCATGGTGCTATGCTGATCTTTGTATTGTGGCTGATAGTCTATCTATTATTTAGAAAGTATGTGTATTGTGGCTTATAGTCTATCTATTATTTAGAAAGTATGTGTATTGTGGCTTATAGTCTATCTGAACTCTATCTATTATTTAGAAAGTCGGTTAAGGTGTGCTGGTGTGAATGGTGTGTTGTTACCGAGGTGAGCTATAGAATGTATGTTAGACTACATCATCGTATAACGTCGGAGATGCTGATGAGCGATTAGTTAAGTCGTACTCAACAAGTGATGTTATAGTAGGGAATGTGACATCATGGGATGTCAACAACGGATTATACAACATGGCATGTAATTACAACGGATTTGGCGACATTTGGCGTAATAACGAGGGATTAGGCAACATGGGATGTTACAAAAAGGGATGCTACTACAAGGATGTTACGAGTGATGTTGGCCTTGTTACAAAAAAGGATGTTAAAATATAACATGTAAAAACAAAGGAGGTTACACTAAAAGATGTTACAACAAAAGCTGTTACAAAAAGCGATTTCAGTTACCTGATCTTGGCTTGGGGACTGAGGACCGGTCACATTGACAATCTGAAGAAGACGAAAATAGAGCAATACAGAAAGTTGCATAAAAAATAGGAGAAGATTAATCAACACCTGAAATGACGTCATCATGCAGGTGTTTCAGGCGATCTGACAAAAACATTTAGTTCCAGAGCCGTGATATTTTCAGGTGTTTTACTTTTTAAAAAAAAATGTTTTTACTTGCGTCAAATAGTGTTAACAAATACACCTGGATAACAGTATGAGATCTACTAAACAGCACATTAACACTGCACGACAGCTTTCGTTTATATATATGTACATACATATACATCTGCATTGCTACAGATGTCCACGTCTTTTTTTTTCATACTAAGGTAAAGAGGAAAAGGAAAAGCTGAATCTTTCCAGAAGATTGGCTGTCGGATTGATTCCAGCACGAGATGCTGGGGTTCGTCATTTAAACACAAAAGATTATGAAAAGAAAAAAGTGAACTCCATTTTAAAGTCATTCGTTCTTTTCGAATGAGTAAAAAAAAATACTATTCAAATATAGCCTTATAAATTAATGTACGGATTTGGTAACACTAGGAAACCTCTTTTTAGTTCATAAACTGACTTGATAAGAACTTTTAAAAAAAACACCAAAACTTTAGTAAAAGAGGATTTTAATTTTAAGAAGGTACGGAATGAAATAAAAGTCTATATTTCCGCATTGCTTATGTCGAATTCAGTGAGTGAAGACATCTCTTCCAAATATGGGAAATACAGACCTATCAAGAAATGGGGATACATTAAAGAAATCGAATTCATTTTCAAAAGTACTTGGAATTACGATGAAGAAAAGAAATCGGATACGGGAGCTGACGGTCCTGTCCTGATCACGCGATGGAAATAAAGTAATCGAACCTGGCAACTAAAGACCTACATCATGCGTCACAGATGGAATATTTAGTAGCACGGGCTTGCCGCGCAGAAGAGATCGATCTATTAATTCCCCTCCCCCCATATCCGAATACCCATTTAAATAACTTCACCCCGACCGCTGTGACAAGTACGACGTAACGACCCCCCACCCACTCAGTCCCTTCCCCACTTCCACTGTTCGGATTTCCCGTCATACATTTTTCTGAAGACAATCTCAGAGAAACGGAAATGCAAAAGTTTGGCGGCAGGGTTCTGGGTGGGGAGCGGGGGGCCGTGGGAAGATGCAATTTTAATTTGATCTTATTAAAGGAAGAAAGGGCGGGGTGGTCTGGGCGCTGGTCAATTATTTATTTTTATATTTTCAATTTCCCCTCTACAACACCACCCAACCCTCCCCTCCCCCACGTCTCTGCGTAAGGCATCTCGGTTTGGTTAAGATAATCTAGATAAAATCCATCACGGAAAAAAATAATGTATAAACGAGTTAATATGATGGGGATATATTTTTTGGGCTGTTTTTTTTTCTACGCAAATTTAAAAATAATAAATGATATTTCTTCTATATAGCGGAGCTGGAGAATGCGATGGGCAGGAAGAAATAAATATCTACATAAATATTTATAAAATATGTGGATCGTTGTAAACGTAGTGTGGAAGCAGGAAGGTGTATTAAAGGGTTGGTGAGGCAACGGCCTGTGGATAGTGATGGGGTGGGGGGGTGTCCGTGGATATTTATCTCCAATTGGGAAAACATGATCTGCTTGGTGCTGGGGGGAGGGTGGCGCTCACTTCCGATTAGTTTTTAATGAAATAGATCTGGTCGTGGGGGGGTGGATGGGGGTAGGGATGTAGGAACGTTAGGAAAAGTCTGCATGGAATTTAGTTTGAAGTTGTTGATACACTTTACATTGAGAGAATTACAATTTAGTGACGCACACTAACTGGATCTTACGTTGGGTAGTATGCCACGATGGAGAGTTGGGTGGCCAAAAAAAAAGCGCAATAGTCAAAATTGACATCTCTGATGAGTGCATCTGATCCAGTGCCTAAAACCCCTTCTTTCCCTACTCCTTACATTTGGGGATAATAGGTAATCAAAGCTACCATGTTATGAATACCATGCAATGTATGTAAGGAAATGGGAAATTTCGATATTCTGCAGTGTGTCTCCCCCCTCCCCCAGCCATTTACTACTTAGGTTTAACAAGGTTTATACTAAAAACTGACAACTAGAAGATTGTCATTTCATGATGTAAATCTATTGATAGAGCATCCGGGCTATTCAGTTGGGAGGATTTCATGAAGATATTGATCAAATATTCGATGATCCCATTTAGACGCATCTTTGTTAATTAGACCAGTTGCAACAGTGTGACCATTGGAGCAGCGTGCGGTGGATGGTGGAGAGTATATGCATTGGTTGGTGGACCAATGGAGCAGTATCAAGTGGTTGGTGGACCAGTGGAGCAGTAGAAGTGGTTGGTGGCAGTGGAGCTTATAAAGTGGTTGGGGGAACATTGGAGCAGTGTGAAGGGATTGGTAGAGCAGTGAAAAGGGGTTGGTGGAGCAGTGAAAAGGGGTTGGTGGAGCAGTGAAAAGGGGTTGGTGGAGCAGTGAAAAGGGGTTGGTGGAGCAGTGAAAAGGGGTTGGTGGAGCAGTGAAAAGGGGTTGGTGGAGCAGTGAAAAGGGGTGCATCACCAGTGTTAAACTGTTACAGGAGGAGATATATAAAAGGCTGTGCATTTTTTCAATGCGCGGCCAGAGCTGTATTTTTAGGGAGACCAGATCCGAGGCCGGTGAAAGACAGAGGATATGTTGTTAGAGGTTTTGGGGCGTCGGGAAGAGGGTGAGACAAGGGGCCCTGAGATGGTTTGATTGATAGGATTCCAGCGTGTAAAGAAGGAAAAGAAATCAATTTTCCTGCATGCCCAAAAAATCCCATTTTTTAAGAACTGAGTCCACGCAAGAAGAAGAGAGCGAAACAAAAAGGACACGGAGTTTTAAATTGATCTTGAACCGAGGAAGGAAGAAAATGGCATGCGACGTAGGGGCACGTGACCAAAGTTAACCAATAAGTGGTCGCCGGCAGACACTAGATAACTCCGACGGTAAACATTGACAGGAGGAGATTGCTGCGCACCAAGTTTTTGAGGCATGGCATGAGGCGTGTGGCTTCGTGGGCAAAGGGAGAGATCCATGGAGGAAGAGAGTGGAGGAAACAGAGAGGGGGCGTTAGAGAGAACGTGTGTGTGTGTGTGTGTCTGTGTGTGTATGTGTGTATGTGTGTGTGTGTGTTACAGGGAGACGGGTGTAAATCGTCACCGACATTAAACAAAAGAGAGAAGTAACTATAGAGCAGGCAGAAGGTGTAAATGAATATGAAGGACACACCAGATAACGTATGGTATGGTATTGCAGAGAGAATCGACGCTGATAAGTGTTAGAAAAAAATATCTTTTTTTTTATTTACACCGTGTGAAATAATTTGTCATTTTAAAATCTTTTAATGAAATAACAACTAAAGCCAAACTTGCTTTTGCGCCTTGGGGCATCCATCCTCTTATTATCATTTGGCTACGCCTTTGAGTGAAAGTGGGGTTATCAAAAAACGACGGAAGCTATTAACGTTACTCACACTGCACCTTTAATGACTTCGTATTTAATGAGGAACAAACTTCACAGATGCAAGCTCGGCGCGAGATCAGCGTTACAAACAGATGAAGTTACGAGGGAATTCAATTAATAGACGGGAGAATGCGGAAAAATAATATAAAAACTTGCCCAACAGTTGTACAGTGGCATAAGATACTGTAAAATTTGCCCGTAATTTTTTTCTTTTTTGAAATTTACTTAATTTATCTAAGTAATCATAATACAGACGAAAAGAAACCAGGGACTTTCTGAGTTTTACTCATAATCATCAATTTCTTGGTAATCTTTTATAGAGTTTTGTGTAATTTCTTTCGAATTTTAATGATGTAATTTAATTTTTTAAAGCCCGCCCAAAACGCATGATGATTTACAGCGGAAATACGTTTTGTCTTCTTAAATATAATTTAAATATTTCATTTTCATTTTAACAATATTTTTGCTCTGTTTTTTTTAAATCGATATTTATGGGTAACTTCATTTAATTGCCAATCTTATTTCAAAAAATTATTTTCAAGCAAGAGCTGAAAAAAAAACAACAACAAAGAAACAAACAAACAAAAAAACCTATAACCATTGGTTGGATGCGAATGAGCCAGAAAGCTGAGGACAACGAGCGCAGTGTATGGCATAGCGCTCACCTATCGGACACCGGGTAGCACGTCTAGTCCAGGGGGGTAATTCTTCTCAAGTAGAACCTGTTTACAGGTTGGAGTGTCTGGATGAACCGTGCTGAAATATTCAAGTACCTCCGACAAGGAGGTTTTGCTATTTACCGTGTCCCTAAAATACATTCAGCTCTCCTAGCTATCAGGTGGCTATCGTTTGTTCCAATCTATTGGCTTGTAGATTGCGGGGTAAAAAAAAGCAAGGGGGGGGATGTTGATTGGATGTTGATTGGGCTGCAGATTTTGTTGGTATATTTAGATGGTGCATTGGGGTGGGGGCGGTTAGGGCTAAAAAGTAGATTCAGATGGTGCGTTGGAATGGTGCTTTTTTTTTAACTGGCCATGGCGTATACCTCCAATTAACGCTGGCCAATGTTTCATATTGCATTTTTTAAAGATGGTGTAGGAGCGTGCATCTGTCAACCCTTAAAGCTAATCAGAATAGCGTGATTTTGATATTTTGAAAATACGCAAAATTCCTGTATCAGAAAACCTCTATAACCTATTCTAAAAACCGTTTATAATTTAAAATTTTTTTTTAATTTTTAGAAAAAGTTTAACGAAGAAATAAATCTGAATATTTGACATAATCACGTCCTTCCAAAATTGTTGCCACGCTTATTTGTTTGCTTGTTTAAATAAAATTATAGAAATGTTTTTCAAGAAATTGGAATTGATAAGTAGAATAGGACCTACCTCATGATATGAAGCTGTACACGCCCTTGGGCAGCTTGAGTTGACAGCAGCTTCGTACAGGGTGCAGCCTTTCCAACACTGCGAAAGGTGGTAAAAGATATTCGTTAGTTCTATAAGTTTATACAGTTTTTAAAGAAGACTTTTAATGAACAAAAAAGTTAAGGAGAATATGTAAAATTAAATAGAAACAAGGATGCCATTTTTTCTTCAAATATTTGTTTACATTTCTTCTAAAAAAATCATGAAATCCAGAAAACAACCATGTTATTTTAATTCTAGGTAATGCTCAAAGTGGGCAGTTAAAATCTAGTGAAATGTTTCATTTTAACATTCTTGGTTATCAGTTTGACGTCACCCCGTGGTTTAACAATCATTTGTAACGCCCACATATCAGTTTTATTAGCACTTCTGTCTCAGTTCATCATTTGAATAGAGGTCAAAGTCATTCTAAAGAACAGACTATGGACCATTGTCCTCCAGTGAACACTCTAGCGGGAAAACATCTCCGATACTCTGAATGCAAAGTGTCTTTAATATCCTTTGGTGCCCCACTCCAAGAACCCTTCTGGGGTAAATTTGGGTGGGGGTGGGGGTGGGGAGGGCTGGGGCGGCCAACCCACCTGCTGTTCGCAGGGAATCATCTCAAATAAACACATCTCTTAGTAGGGTGCAAGGCTCCCTCAAGGACTCCAGAAGTGTTTAGAACGGGGAAAAGTGCTTTGATCTACAATCTACGGGGGTGATTCAACACTTGCGCCACTGTGGCGTAGTCACAAAATGCATGCCGTGGAAGTACCGATGTTACACTTATTTTCAACACTTGCGCCACTGTGGCGTGGTCACAAAATCCATGCATGCCGTGGAAGTACCGATGTTACACTTATTTTCAACACTTGCGCCACTGTGGCTGGGTCACAAAATCCATGCATGACGTGGAAGTACCGATGTTACACTTATTGGCAGCCTTGTTAAATAGTTGATACTTGACGCCAAGCACCTGTGACAAAACATTGTGATGTTATGTCAGAAATACTATTGATACAAACGGTTCTCAAACTTTTTCTGTGCCAATTACCCAATTTTATGGTCTGGTTAATCAAAAGCATTGATTTTAATTGGTAGAATGTTTGACCAATCCACTCCCCGTTAACGCTTCTTATAGTCAACGATTAAATGAAAAGTTGAACAAACTTTTGTATGGTCAACTACAACAGTGCTTCTCAAACTTTTTAGTATGGCGGACCGGCAGGAATTTTTTCCATTGCACCAGGGACCGGTGCACTATTTTCCCTGCACTGACAATTTTTTCGGTCCTTTTTTTGAGAACATCTGCGGACCGGCAGCGGATGGCCCAAGGACCGGCACCGGTCCGCGAACCGCCACTTTGAGAAGCACTGAACTACAACACACAAGGTCTTATACTCGGTTATGCCAACATTGTTAGAGTTGGGGCTCCAATTTTTTGAAGACTTGTTTGTTATATAATAACCATAACTACTGGGTGCCTGTCCAATGTTATTAAACATCCCCCAACAAACTGTTCTCACAAGTGTTTGAAATTTCGACAGCGTTAATAAACCTTAAATAATATAAATGCAAGATGATCTCAGATATATTGACTATTGTCGCCACTAAACACAGAGGGGAGGGGGGCAACATTGATCTTTTAGTAATAAAAACACCACCCTGACCCCCTTCCTTCCCCACCCGCCCTCCTCCGACAAAATGCCCCCCTCGTGTCCTGGCTCTGATGACGAAAATTGATCAATGCTTCTAGAGATATGCGAACCAACGCCTCGGGGGCATACAACTCATTTTTGCTTATCTGCCCCTGTGATTTCGTCAACGTTGTATTCCGTCGCGATCGAAGACGTCTGAAGTACATTCCCCCATCCATCCCAAGCATTCCCCATCACCAAAGCACACTTCCAAATATTTGATGACATCTAATTTTAATGTCTTAGAACAAATAAGTAAAAGGATTTGTATAATTATTAAAGGAAGTCTCAATGTTTTCTTGCCCCTTAAAAATCTAAACACAAAACAGCAAAGCCCAAAAATATATTTTTTTAGCAAAAAATTTGACGAAATATTTGAAGCTTAAATTTCAGTAATAGTAATAGTAATAATAATAATAATAATAATAATAATAATAATAATAATAATAATAATAATAATAATAATAATAATAATAATAATAATAATTTGATAATTTATACAGCGCGATACCCCAGCTAGCAGCTCACAGCCCGTCCTCTAAAAATATAGTAACACACAAATATTTAAATAAAAATTTGCATATTCTAACTGAATGACATGATGGTGCCCATAGCCCATAGGCTACGTTTATCATTTAAAGAAATGTTTGATTGTGGTTCAATTAATTTTGAAAAAGACAAACGTAATAAAATTGTACTGAAAGACGCGTTTTTAGTTATGGAATGGGGCGGAGAGATTTAAACAACTACCATTGTGATCGCATGCCAAACAATCGTTTTTAGTTTCAGCGATTTTCATCTCTTCACCCCTCACTCATTAATACTTAAATTACTGTTGCAGGATTTTAGTCAGAATGATTAGATTTGACTCTTGGTGTCAGTATATTCAAATTAAGTTCTTCGGTTGATACAAACAGTAGTAACAGACCGATAATAAATAAATAAAAAGAGCGACTATGGAGTTGCAAAGATTTCTAACGTTGTCTCACTCTCCTCAAAGAAGTCTCTTAAAAAAAGACAGCCTCAAAACCTAAAACCGCCTTATGTCGATCAAAAAAGGCAAACAGCGAGCAACAAGATTCCTAACAGGGGTGTAATCTTACAAGCAAAGCACTCGGGCTGTCCGAGTGACTCGTCACTGACAGGAACCACTATCCAGTAGGACGGCCCGTGACCCCTGTGACCCATTATTTCAGTGAGCACCCCAAAATGTTTGGCTTTTTACCATTGTTTTTCTTTCTTTCTTTTTTTTTCTTTTCTTTCGAGAGCGTCTACAACTTTTCAACACAGGGTGCCTAGCACTGTGGACAAAGACAACGTCTACCCCCACCACACGAAAAACAAAGAGAGAGAGAGAGAGAGAGAGGGAGAGAGAGACTACTGCAAATGGCGGCTGGGGGTTGGGGAGGAAGGTGGGGGGAGAATCGGGATTTCCCACGACTTGCCCGCAGTGGAAGCTGCGCACCAGAAGAGATTTGTAAACAAGAGAGCACCAGGATCCATATGCCCAAACCGGCTGTACGTAACCTGCTCACAAGCCACACCATACACATATGGATTATTTCATTCCGTGCTTTTTTGCCAGTGAACAAAATAAGTTGGGGGGGGGGTGGAGACGAGGGTAGGGAAGGGGCTGCCCGGTGCTAAGAGATGCTCACGTTTGTACATTAAGGTGCCTTAAGGTGGTGTGTTTAAGTGAAGTCACAAGTGTGTTTATAGAAAGGAAAAGTAGATTAAGTCCTAGAGACCGTTTGGGTTGGAGGCTTTTAGTCCAGACGTAAACAGCTGTGTGCGGGAATATCGAGAGCAGACAACCACACGCAGACGCACCTTTTCATGGGATCCACCATATATTTTTGAATAAGATGAACCACATTCGAATGGAATACAACAAACTCATTTTGGCAGAATAGCTTGACATGGTGAGTTGCTGCTCTTCCAGGTTGGAGGAGAAACTTTTCTGACGAATCTCACACGGACCCTTCCTGGCAACATCACGTGGTTGTCTTACATCCTTCAGAGCAGCGGTTGAGGACCACTGCCTCAGAGTAAAAGATCTTTTAATAATACCCCTAAAGTTAACGTTACGCGATATTGCTATTTAGCTATACTGGGCATTTCCGGGTAGCCGTGACAGAACTTTTGTTCAGCCCTAAAGGATATCTCTGCTGACAGTGTTGGGCGGCTTGAGCGTCAAAACGCCATTACGATATATGTGATCATTATTAAGATGTTGTTGCGGGGGTAATCAGAATACGTACGACATCTTTCATCTGACGACAACAACCTTCATCTCGGCTCCCCGCCCCCCACAGAAACTGCCATGAAAATTAAAGATTTCTAAGTCTCAATAAAAACAAATGTGAGCTCCTAACTCAGACAATTTTTAAAAAAAAAGTCTATCCCCTTAATGAAATCACTATATATTTTCTTAAAGAAATCCAATGAAAAATTATATTTAACTCAAGAAACTTGGCTCTGGCTGCTACAATAAATGCAGCGAATACATTGAATCAAAGATACCGAAAGAAGCAGCTCATTACCTCATCATTGTGTTTAAATGTGTTTAACACAAGAGTCTCCCCCGAGAATTAAACCAGCCACCAATCACAAGGTATTCCTACATGCACTCACGGAACCTAGACAATAAATAAGTGCTTTCTAAACTTGTACGCAATGTTTAAGCAGGGCTCTTTAAAAAGATCACATCAAATGACCTGCACAATTAATCACTTTATCCACTTTTCAAAAAAAAAGTAGTTAATAAATAGAAGTAAAAAAAAGATTTTTAAAAACCACGTTTTTATAAGCGGACTAAAAAGAAGAAAATAATTTAAAACTTATTAGTTCAAGTACTGCTATCTAATATGACTAAAAACGTGGGGCGGGCGCTTATGAGGTTTAACATATGCGGTTCACTCATTCTCTCACTTATAGATCTCTATTTTGCCTTCTACATTAGAAATCTTTAATTTTTATACCAAACACCCACCCCACGTTTTTAGTCATATTAAATCGAAGTACTTGAACTAATAAGTTTTAAATTATTTTCTTATTTTTAGTCCGCTTATAAAAACGTGGTTTTTAAAAATCTTTTTTTTACTTCTATTTATTTTATTCTTTTTAGTCCACTTCTAGCAACCTGGTTTTTAAAAATCTTTTTTTTACCTCTATTTATTTTACCAAACACCTCACAAGCGCCCGCCCAACGTTTTAAAAACATTGTGATGTGGTCACGGGGCGAACTCACAGATGTCAACAAAAGCAGACGGTACAGATGCTTTTATATAGACTATATATAAACTTAAAAGTTCAATAATTTCATAACAGTACATTTGATCAATCTGAAATTTTGATACAATGCATTGTCATCCAAGATCTATCTGTGGTAAAATTTTCAGATCTCTAGGACCATCAGAAGTGGTTCAATTTTACATTGGCAGATTTGAAAAAATCTTGGACAATGCCTCACCAACGAAAGCGAGCTAATAAAAACGTAGTAAAAATCACGGCGAGAATTCGCATTCAATCAAGAGTTTAGAAGAGAAAAAAAAAGACAGTTAAAGATATATGCAAATGATTTAATCAGCGGATCCTTTCACCAGAATTGACGACCAAGTGATTAAATTTGACACGTATCAAAATTAATTACACATTTTACACCTTCTGATGCCAGGCGACTGAATACCTTCTGATGCCAGGAGACTGGATTCCTTATGATGCCAGGTGACTGAAAACCTTATGATGCCAGGTGACTGAACACTTTCTGATGCCAGGTGATTGAACCCCTTCTGTTGCCAGGTGACTGAACACCTTCTGATGCCAAGGGACTTAGCACCTTCTGATGTCAGGTAGTGACTTGACATCTGTCATATGGCCTCAAGTTGCTAAAATGACCCACACCCCTTTCCCAAACCACGACTTCAAATTATTTCAAAATTTAAACCGAGTTCAATGAACGTACACCTAGTTTGAGTTTAGCTCAGTTTTCAAAGAACATTCGGGGCGACATGTATTTCCCGCCTGGAGGTCAAGGCCACCGGTTGTGTGTGCGTGGATGTCTGACAATGCGTGTTGGTGATGAGTAACACTGCATGTGCGTGTCAAGGGATTTGTAGGTAACCCTCGTAAGCCAACGGGGAAGGGAAATGTGGTGGTGGTGGGGGGGGGTAGCATGAACTTCTCATGCAATCTGACAGACCACTCCCTGCACACGAGCAATATGGCGGCTGTAGATGGCATTTCGCACAGCGGGCACCCACCGTCTTTATCCCAGTCAGCAACACACACATTGCCTTTAAAAAAGAGGAAGAAAAAAAAACAAGAACAACAACTTTTTTTCTTCACTTTTTCCTTTAAAAAACAACAACAAAAGAGAAGGGTATGAAATGACTATGGCACACATTGAAAATGTGCAAGCTTCACACTGGAGCGATACAAGGGTTCAGTCTCTTGTCCCAAGTCCCAAGTGAGCAGATTTCATGTGGCTCGGGAGCAAGAGACGAAGTCAAGACAGATTGATGCGGCATAGAAATGTAGATGAGTGCGCATGTACCCGGGGAACGCAGACACAGACAACAAAGGGGAAACGCAGTGAGACTAGGTTGGAAGGACACAACCATTGGGTCGACTGACAGATAGAAGGGATGATGTATACAGTGTAAGAGATGGGCTGGATGTGGCAGACTGTTGCACATTGACTAATGGCAAGAAGGGGGTGGATGATTGCACGGATGACAAAGAGATGGATGGATGGATGGATGGATGGATGGATGGATGGATGGATGGATGGATGGATGGATGGATGGATGGATGGATGGATGGATGGATGGATGGATGGGTGAGTGGTGATGGTGGATGGATAGATGGATAGATACACGGATAAGGGATGTATGGACGAATAGATTAAAGGCCAACTGATGAACAGACTGACAGAGAGGTCAAACTGATATACTCTCAAACAGATAGTAGGATACAAAGACACTTGGATACAGGGAACTGACAAAGATAAAAAAAATGAAACCTAAGGACCGTACATCTATGTCAGGCACGTCCTAGTGTCTCTGGCTGTGGGGGAATGAAGAGAGGAATGGGGTGGAGGCGGACACTTTTTTATGATAAAGAAGTCGTAAGGGTGAGGGGCGGGATGGAGTGCCTGGTAGGAAACATTCGTGGGAACCAGGGTCCCATGTGCCAGCTGGTCCTAGCTACATTCCTGCCACCGCCTGGGCGGGGGGACTCGTGGCATGGGTCTACTCCATAGCGATCCTCCTGTCAGGTCTGCTCTCGTGTCATATTTACGGTGCCGTTGTATGCCGTTGTGACATCCTATTGTAGTCATGACGACACGTGGTCATGTGACACATCTCGCCGTCTTTGTTATGACAAGAAGACCGAGAGACATGTCACTAACAAACTGCGTCATGGTTGTGAGGTTGATATGATTGTTGATCGTAGAATCGATGAACACGTATCGGTCGACAGCTGTGCAAACATGAGTCTTATCTCATTTTATCTATCACAGACGCTCCTCCTTTAACAGAAGATTATTCCGTCCTACGCTTATCAATGGTTTATGTCCCGTCTTGAATTTTTTATTAGAGTTTTAAATGTTGACAGCGTGTTTGTTTTCCTGGTTTCATCGGGCAACGCAATCCACGTCCGAATGCCGCTTTAATTTCAAACGTTTGCATATAGACCATATAGAATTCCCAAGTCAGACCTGCTTCCTGATAATAATCGTCCCTCGCTCCCACTATGGACATTTTTACAATGAAACGATGGGCACAAAACATGTAACAGTACATATCCGTTTCGCGTCCCCTGTTTTCGACGGCACCAATCCGCCAAGCAGACTTCTCAGACCATCCCAGCGTCTAATGAATTACGTGTAGCTGTCACGCCACTGCCATGTCAGTTCAACCTTTGCCACGCCACTGCCATGTCAGTTCAACCTTTGTAATGTGTGTGGTTCTACCTCTCCCTCTGGAACAGTCATCCCTTCACATCTCTACGGACGTGGACAACACCTATACCTCGCGCATCTAGAATAACCTATTGGCATCAATTAGCCACGGCTACCCGGGTAGTACTTGTAACCTCAGACAAAACCAAAGTGTTTTCACCAGTAACGGGACAGCGGCGTGTTGAAACGGATCGTCCTATTTAAATAACAGTTAGCTACCAGGTGGCGGGCCGGTAGCTTGACGGGAGAGCGCTCCGGGGTGGGGTGGGGGATGGGGGATCGGATGAGTTCCACCAGAAAGTAATGTTGCATTGATAGATACGGCATAGTGTAACATGGTAGTTTGAAAAAGTGCGTGCGTGTGTGTGTGTGTGTGTGTGTGTGTGTGTGTGTGTGTGTGTGTGTGTGTGTGGAGGGGGTGTCCCTCGGTTGGTTGGGGGGGGGGTACCGACCGAAGAAAACGTTTTAGTGAGGCAGATCCTGAACGAAGAGTAAAATTACGGAGTAGTGGGGGTCCCAAATAAGACTCCGATGTAAGACGAACCCCAAACCCCGATCCGATTAAAACTTTTGGCACTTTTTAAATAAAATTTTGGTTTTTGAAGTGAAGTTATGTGGCAAACGTTCTCTAACAATTTAGTTTTACTCATTATTATTTACATGAGCCCAAGCCTAAGTGTTGCCTCTTTCAAACATGTATGCAATATTTATTTATTTATTTCTAATTTTTAAAAATTTAACCTCAAAATTATTTTTTTTAAACCTAACATTTTTGTTGACTACCGCTTTATTTCTTTGAATTAATGACACGAATGTTCCACCAATACTGCCAATAGCCACTGCCTAGTCCGGTTAGCTTCACGTATTACTTCACCACGTTCAACATCTCTGAGAATCATCGGTTTTGTGTGTGTGTGTGTGTGGGGGGGGGGTCATTCTTGACATCTTTATATCTTTATATACAAAATCTGCACGGATCTTCCGCGAGTCTAGTAGTTCCGGTAAGTTACCGATGATAACCATGGTTCCGGTAAGTTACCGACATAAACCTGGCGTCAGAACTGGCCTGTAGACCTTGGGACCCCTGGCATAACGTTACGGCTGGGAGACTCGCTACACACGGGTCCCACCAGATGGCGCTTTTAAACTCACCGAGGGCCGCGCGAGCACTCCAACACGTGGGTCTCCGCGCGTTCTTCAACAACGGTTCTCAAACACGAGTACCACTGTTTGTAATGGATGCAACGATCCGTACTTGTGTTATATTGTAGATCTATTTAATTACAAACGTATTTTTTTATCTTCAAGTTTCCGAGGCGATTTTTTATGTGTGAAGTGTGTGTTTAAGTGTGTGTGTGTGTGAGTGTGTGTGTGAAGTGTGTGTGAAGTGTGTGTGTGTGGGGGGGTGGGAGAGTTGGATAATCCATGATCATTTACGATGCACAACAAATAACAGAAAAAACCAATGATTTAAATTTGAAACGTTACAGATAAGAAGTAAACATTCACGAATGTTTAATTGATTAGGGTGCGTATAATTCTTTACCTAATAAGTAAATAAAAAGTTAAATTTGAATCCTTAACTCAAATAATAATAATTTTTTTAAAAAGCAATCTTCTCTAAAAATATTTAAAAATACGAAATAAATAAAATAATAAAGATTTTGGGCACTTAGGTTACACCACTGACACACCACTGGGCACCACTGACACCACCTGGGCACCACTGACACCACCTTGTCACCAAAATCCCAGCTATATACAACATTGGCGTTGGCATATCAGACAAGAATTAAACTATTTTCTTTGACCAACAGACCCCAACTTCCAATCACTAACCAAAAACAAACCCAAACCTTCAACCACCAACAAACCAAAACATCTTTCCACAAACAAACCCAAACATCCTTCCACAAACAAACCCAAACATCCTTCCACAAACAAACCCAAACATGCAAACACCAACAACCCCAAACCTCCAAACACCAACAATCCCAAACCTCTTTCCACATACAAACCCAAACATCCTACCACCAAAAAACCCAATCATCCAAACAAAACAAACCCAAACCCACAAACACCAACAAACCCAAACATCCTTCAACCAACAAACCCAAACATCCTTCCACAAACAAACCCAAACCTCCAAACACCAACAAACCCAAACATCCTACCACCAACAAACCCAAACCTCCAAACATCAAGAATCCCAACATCCTTCCACCAACAAACCCAAACATCCTTCAACCAACAAACCCAAACATCCTTCCACAAACAAACCCAAACATCCTTCCACAAACAAACCCGAACATCCCTCCACCAACAAACCCAAACATCCAAACACCAACAAACCCAAACATCCTACCACCATCAAACACAACGACGCAATATCATTTGTTTAAAGTATGCCTGTTACAAGTAAGTTTTTTTTTAATCCACAAATATATTATATCATATATTAAAAAAACATGTTTGTAACATATTATGTTGTCACTTAGCCAACTAACGAAAGATTTGTAATTGAAATCTTTATTACGATCTCTGTTATTTCAAACTTTCACTTCTTCATCTTTTTTTTTCCTTCTCCGCCTTTCTTTTTTCTAACCCGAGTTTCGTTTCTTTTTCTCTGTTCTTTCTTTTTTAAAGATTTCGATCAACAATGTCAGGATGCGCCACTTGGGTTTTGTTTTGAAACTTAACGCCACAGTTAACTCCAGATAATTTTGTTTGAAGTTTTAACTCTGGGTCCATCTTTTCAAATGACGCCTGTCGGCGGTTCTAAGTTTTGTTTTCTTGAAACTACCCATCCCGATTACTTTGTCTCATTTTTAGTATTGGTTTCATTCCATTTTCTCAGGCGTTTGATCAAATAACAATTAACAAATCCTGCAATAAAAGTTACCACAACAATTTGGTTGCGTATCCGTCTTAACCAAGGTTCACTTTTTTTCCACTGTAGGAGAAAAAAAAAGTTGAAAATAACTCAAGGTCTATGGTGTTGAAATTTTAGAATCCCTTATTGAAGGTCCAGGGGATTTATTTACGAGGCACTTCCGTTATTTGGCGTAATCTTTGTCGCAACGTATTTCTTACTTCCCTTTCCTGCCTTGAAAATTGTGTGCTGGATACCGAATAGCAGGTCAACTGGCCAACTATAAGTCGGATTGTAAATAGAGTCCAAGTTTTGTCGGCTACAATGTCTTGCTATGAGAAGGGTCGCAGCTACATCTTGGTATGGGAAAATGCGCAGCTATGTTTTGGTGTGAGAATAGTTGCAGCCATGTCTGGCTGTGAGAATAGCTGCAGCTATGTCCCCAGTATGGCCAATACCTTCTTCTGCCCAATTTGTTCTCGTGGCCAATATCTTCTTCTGTCCTAAATCGTCATGTGACCAAAAGTTTCCGGATGTGTATTGCTGCTGGTCCATGAAGTCTCTGGTTTAAGTCTAATGACAGCGCGTATCTGTTGATGACAAATGTGTTTTGCAAAAGCCAACCCGTGATCACTGTATCTCGCTGGAAAATTTCTTTGTTCGCTCTTGTCTTGAAATGACCCTTGATGTCCTCCCCTGGCCGATGTCCTCTGCTGGCCTAATTTCCCTACTGGTCTATGTTTTCTCAGACCTTGTCTGAACTTCAGACCATGGCACGGCTTTGAAGACATCCCGTACTCCTCGGAGCAAGGTCTTGTCATTCTTTGTCTTCTCCAGAACATATGATGAGTGAGGTTAGCAATAGACGGCGATATTGTTTTGGTTTCGAGGAGGTAGAAGTAAGCTCGGGGCGTGTAGTGATGGGAGGTGGGGTAGGGGCGATAATATGCGGATAAACGACAGGGGGTTACCCAGCCTCGGTGCCGGAGTCACATTAATTCTGCGTCTTGGAACGGGGAGGAGCAAGGTGGTGGCATCTGGAGAGGCAGGGGCGGGTGGTGGAGTAAAGGGGGCAGAAGGATAGTTGATATTCAGCAGCGTGGGAACACATGGGTCTGATGATATTATGTGAGGTCCGTGTTAGGGTAGCAAGGGTGGTGGCGGGCGGGGGGAGATGGGGCGGGGTGCGGTGAAGGTGAGCAGATCTTCTGCAGGCTAATGTGACCAGAAAACGTAACTGTTACAATAGGGAGGGTCACGTGGTAGGGGTGGGGGCGGGATCGGGAATGAATAGCTATTGGGAGTGGGGTTTTAGGTGCTGGAGAGGTTGTGTAACGGGATAAGGAAGATTGGTAAGGAAGTAAGAGAGGTATGACTGGTGAGCAGCGGTGAGGCTGACATAGGATTGCGGCGGGGGTGGGGGGAGGGGGGAGTAGGTTGACGGAACTGACAGATAAAAGGTCAGAAAAAGGGTGTGACACGAAAACAATATATAAGCGTGGCCTCGGTGATACGGTGGGTTCCCGGTGAGTGCCTGTGTGTGTCGATGGCAATGTTGGAAACGCGAGAATTCACCGTTCGGTGAGTGAAAAAGGCGCGAAGTTTTTGTACAGTCCATAAATCTTTGCCGTGCTTTCACCGTTTGCGTTCATTTATCAGCGTCCCCCTCCTAGCCTTCACCACCACCACCTTTTTTCCCCGTTAAACCCCATGTTGACCCCAAAGAAAACTTATGATTTTAGCTATACATTTATTTTTTTTAAATAAATTTTTATTGGTGCCTTTCGATGTCATAGTTAAGAAAACATCATATTTCAGGAGTTAGTTGTTTGCGGGAAAAAACTGTAATATCCGCCACGAGTTTTTGAAAATGCATTTTGCAGTAGTCGGAAAACTCATTAGTCAATAGAGCCGGAATTCATCAGCAGAGTTATTAAAATTTTGAGAGACAAAATGTCGTATCTAAGAACCTGTCAAGAAACGTTTTTCGGAGTCGGTTTCAACTACATAGCCTCCAAACATTAAATACAACCAGATATAATAAAAATAATAAACTTATTGACAAAACACTCATTTAAATTTCAAAAATGACTGCACCTGCAAGTCAAAACCAATTTTAGCTAGAATGGCTGAGCCGCACTCAGGTGATTAAAAAGCCTCATGCGGCTCCAGATCGCTATTAGCCGATCGCTGGCATAACATGCTTTACTTGTGAATAGGATTGCATAGCTCAACATTTAAGGAACTGTGGGAACATAAGTGCCTGAAATACTTTTAATGAAATAATTATTAAAAAAGATTTAATTTGGGTAGAATTTGAAAAGTATCTATTATGTATAGATGGGTCATTTATTAATCAGAAACGACACATTACATTTCTGAATTTGAAAGGTGCCATAAGTGATAGTTTGTTTCCCTGACTTTGAAATTATTTAACGTTGTGAAGCCTGGCTATTCCGGAAAAAGTGTTTGATCTGCCTCATTGGCCTTGCACGTGTTGTTGTGTCTAATTCTCAGAACACGTTTCCCCAAACGGCGCCTCCAAATCCTTGGATCTTCTCGCAGTGTTTCATCTGTTAAAGACGCTCCTGAAGCAGCGGCGTCTCCGAGAGGGGGGTGTAGTAAGACACGATACACTTTAAAACATTCACAGAGCGTTTGGTACAGGTAATAATTATTTCCTCATGCCTGGAGCAAGGTCTAATGTCAGAAATTTTTGGTCTCACATTTTGTGTCACTTTTAAATTGTTGGGGCCACTTTCGTTTTCAACACGAGGGCCACATTTTGTTTCATTATCCGTGCCCCTTCTAGTGATATTATGATACGACTAGTATCATCCGTCAAAAATGACGGAAGTTTTCAAAATAAATACACATCAGATTAAAAAATAACGTAATACAGAACTTTCATTTATTTTATGTATTTTTTATTTGATTCATGTATTATGATATTGAACAATTTCATGCGGAACGTTCGAAAAGTGTTATTTTTGGTGCAGCACTATAAAACAAAATCGATCCGCAGCGCCACCTAACAGCATTACAACAAAATCGATCGCAGCGCCACCTAACTATAATTACATCCATACATACAGACAACGGGAATTATGTATATTGATTCTCGTGTGCATTGAAAACAGACAACATTGATTCTGTCTCTTAATTAATAGAAAATTACTATTTTTGTTCCGTGAGAAGATCCCCGGATGTTAAAGAATGTATCTAACATTTGAAATTTCTTCGGCTCTCTGGCTTCGTTTTCATAATCATCCATGCGAAAAGTGTAAAGTTGTATTTAACAAATAAATTTAAGACTTTTAAAATGAAAGCAAACAAACAAATTAGATACTACACTGTGATTTAAAATAAAAGTAGGTTTTTTTTTAATATTGCAACAAAATGTGTATACCTTCAAATGATATTTTTTTTAATGAGTAGGTTTTGTTCTTATCATTGCCTCACGTACAATATTTCAACTTTGACTACGGAAAGAGTAAGACCCCGGCTTCTGCAGATCACCACACACACACACACACACACACACACACACACACACTATATGAAACTTTGACTGAGAAGATTTTATTTTTTCAAAGGTACAATGAGAACTTAAAGTTCACTTATATATAACAAAAGTATCATTCTTTAGCAGCCTCCAACCATAGTACACGGAGGTAGTTGAATGATCATGAAATGAGTATAAATGTATCTTCCACATGGGGCTGGGGATCTCGCTTTGGGACTGGAAATCTCCCATTCGTGATCGTGATCTCCCCTTCGAGAGTAGTGATCTCCCCTTTGAGAGTAGTGATCTCCCCTTTGAGAGTAGTGATCTCCCATTAAGGTATAAGGTTATACCTCTCAGGGCGTTTGGCTTTTGATCATGTAAATTAAATTTGAAGACGAAGCAGAAAGTAAAAACTCATTCCATTTCTGACTCAATGCATTAACTTATGACAATGTATAGGTTGACGCTGAGGGGTCATTAGCAAAGACCCCTGCAGGTTTCCCTCTGATCGGATGTTTTCAAACCTCTCGGGTTTCTGAGTCCCCCATTTAAAAAAAAATTAGACGTAAAAGGCTTTAAGTTGAACTTTAATAAACATTCCTTTCCCATTGTTATTATTGCTAGAAAGACAAAAAAAAACAACCATAGATGACAGAAGTACTGTTACCTCCATGATCAAATCCTGGAAGCAATAGCGAACAGAAATGCAGCAGGGTACAGAAGATGTCTAAGAGACAGGTTTCAAATAACTCACTACCCCTAAAGCAGGAGTACGTAACTCAATGCTCCGTGCGCCGTAATTACATCTGTGACAGTGGGCGTAAAGATGTATTTTCTTGCTTTGAAAATATATAAATTTTAAAACACGTAAAAGAATAAAACAGTACTCAATATCTAGGCGTAGAATTAATTCGTCTAATTTCCATCTGCAAGTTGAAAATGATATTTTGGACGAATATGATGTATTTGAAAAAAAAAGTAAAGAGAAAAAAAACAACAAACCAAAGTATAGAATTTATTTTAAAATTGGTGTTAAGAAATTACCTTACCCTTACAAGTCCAAAACATTTGATCAGGTTTTGAAATTAAAGTTTCGCTTGTCATTATGTCAAGTCGTATCGTGAAGTCGTAACTTAATGATATCTCGCCTCTACAACATTTTGTTGTATCAGTTAGTCTTGTTGCTTAAAGCCAGTGCCCGCTATCAAAGAGACGACCAATCTACGTAGCAGGGACCAGGACAGGAAGGAAGAGCATCACGGAGCAGACGTCACAAAAACACAAGAAGCAAATAAGACGGAGTAAGGAGACGACTGGTGGCGAGAGGCTAATGTGTGACGTTGTAGGGCTTCAAACGGACATTCGAATGGACGACCGTCGGGAGGACAGGATCTGTTTGCGTAAATGAAAGCGTCAGAAGTGATACAAGACACGGTTTGCGGTCGGGGGGGAGGGGGGGGGGTGAGGGGATAATACAGTGGAGGGATTTTTTTTCTTCCAAAGGCCAGGTAAATTTTTTTCAGGCGCCTGGTCACATAACGGAAACCAAAATAAAATCGATGGAGTGGAGGAGGAGGAGGGGTTATATTTAAATAAACAGAATTTTAGTATTATGATTACTTGATTCCCACTTCGGTGTCAATAGATACTGTAAGCGTAAGACGACTACAGTAAGACTTGATTTGGTTTCGCGTAAAAAGACTTTAAAAAAAAATTCAAATTAAGGCATCGTATTATCTATACTTAAGATTTGTTTCGTAAAAGGCAGCAATGGCGATATTAAAGTTCATGGAAATACTTAAATCGAAATGAAAAGCAGATTAGTGTTGTATTGTTTAATTATTTTTTTTAATATTAAAAAAAAACGAGGTCGAATCTAAACCTAAAAGTCCGATTCCGAGTACATGTCTCAAAAGCTATGTTTGAAAGGGAACTGGGGAAAAAGTATAGTGCCATTTTTCTCGGCGATTTCACACTGATGTCACTGTTGAAGATCTTCTGTGGTGAGAGAAACAAAAAGCACGACTACAGAAGCCCCGGGCCAGAACTCGAGCGGTTCAAAGAAGAGAGGCTCGAGTCAAGGGTAGGTGATGAGGGGGAGGGGTGGCGGTTTTGGGGGGGTTAAATCAATTTTTAGCCAAACCAAAACAATTTGCCGTCAGACCAAGATACTGATGATAGTCTATGTGGTTTTTTTTTCCTCTTCGGATTTTTTTCTCTTGCGGGGAGGTGTGTGTGGGGCGAGGGCCTTCTCATTTTATTGTAACTTTTAAATTTTAATTATTTTTTTTACTATCTCCCTCCCGCCCCACCCCCAGTTATGTTAAACGAGTAAGGGGGTGGATTGGTCCCTCCCCCAACCCCCAATCCTTTGACCGGCTTCAAGTTTAGTAATCCCAACCATAGGAGGTCTTCGCCCTCTCGCATCGTGGTCTCACCTCTATCTAATCACACGCTCTGCTCACTTACTATAAGCCAACACCTCACCAGAGCCGTAGTGGTTCTCAAATCACAATCCAAAGGGGTGGCCTTATTCTTTCAAAAACAAAACTTTGGAATAAAGTCAACTGTTCACCTTAGAAAATGGAAACGAATCAAAAGATTTATTTTTAAAAATCCGTGTCTCGTATTTCAAGGGCTCTGAAAACATAAAGGGAAAACAAGAACATATTGTTACGGCACCGTTTAAAAATATTTCGTTAAATCCGCATTATATTAAAAAAAAAGAAGTTGTTACGAATCTGGAAATCATAGAACCGAGTGAGATAGTTTAACCCGCGGTACATAGAAGACGCACCGCGATAACTTGAGCGGTAATCACCAGTTGTTGCATGTAAATGTTAGCACACATTTTTGCACAACTTGAGAACTCCCCGGGAGATTTAACCTAAAATCAAAGCAACAACAAAAACCTACCAGGGGGTCCTGGAGATGGGATAATGTGAGAGGCGCTGACGGCATCAACTGATACACCACAAAACTGACAAGTGGATAGTGTCTGCCCAGCGACCAACCAAAAGATAACATTCCCGCACAGCGACACCAAGCGGCGGAAGGGGCGATCACTCTGCTCTTTCTAGAAAGTTAAGGTATTCCTTTTTGACCGCGTGAGACAAAAGCTACTAAATCTCCGACTGCAGAGAATGCACTCTTATAAAGCTCGCCTAACATTTTGAAACGCAGGTTTATATATCTATTAGGCGTTTACCGGATTCAAAAAGGGTCAGATTTTTAAAGTGAAATCCGACCGAAGCCGGAGCCGGATTTGTAAAAATCGCCGGAATCCGGATTTGTCGGAGCCGGAGCTATCATAAATATATATATATATATATATATATATATATATATATATATATAAATATATATATATATATATATATTATTTCTATATCGGCCAGCCGGATTCGGCCAGATTTTAGAAGTGAAGTTCTGCCGGAGCCGAAGCCGAAATTCGGTACACCCCTAATATCTATAATCTATACATGAATTTTCGTAAAAAATATTACAGATGCGTAGCATGAGGTCTACGTATTGTGCGGTTTGGAAAAGGAGAACGATAGCCATGGGGTCAACAATTTGAGTCAAAATATAGTTGGTCCTGTGGTCAAGATGCGATAACTCATGTGCTCAAGATGTGGTTGGGCATATGTTTAAGATGCAGTAGATCATATTGTCAAGATTTAGTTGAATATATGATCACGATGTGGGGACTCATATGGTCAAGATGTAGTTGGTCATATGGTCAAGATGTAGTTGGTCATATGGTCAAGATGTAGTTGGTCATATGGTCAAGATGTAGTTGGTCATATGGTCAAGATGTAGTTGGTCATATGGTCAAGATAAGATATAAGTGGCTATGTGGTCAAAAGTAGTTGGCAATTATAGATGAAAAAAATCAAGTTAGAAAGAGAGAGAAAGAGAGGATAATAGATAGAGAGAGATAGATAGAGAAAGAGAGATAGAGAGAGAGAAAGAGAGAGAGTGAGAATTTTCAGGCGATAAAACGGTCCGCCTATCAATCGACAGCTATAAAAGAAGAGGGATAAGTCAATCTTACAGTGGTATCAATTGGATGTCAATCCACTGGTGGACTGAGTTATAAACTTTGTGATCGTATAGTGAGTGAGTCAAATCCGCATACTGAATATCAACGATATTATCAGTGTCGCGGTTTCGCCTTTCGTCCAAGACCCGAGTTGTAAGCTAATCCCAGATCCGAGATGACGTCATTACAACGAAACCGATTCTCACTATCTATGTCTATAGGAGCTGTGTCCGTCCAAACTAAGCACAGCAAAATTCAACCTAAAAAAAACAACCATTCCACGTATAACAATAGCACACACACACACACACACAATAACACTCCTTCGCTTGTCCACAAACACCAGAAGAAAAATAATTTCTTTTCTGGAAACCCCCCTCGCCTTTCTTTCGTTCGTTAATCTAAACAAAAGAAAACATCCTATATATATTTGAGAAAGTGCACGAGGTTACTTTACCCCCCCCCAGGGGGGCCACGCAACCCCCACGAGGTCCCTGCCTAGCCTCTCACATCCACCCCACCCCACCCCACCCGATTCAGCCTATTTCTGCACCTTCCGTATCTTAAGCTGGAGCCAATTTTTGCCCAGAATTTCTAGTTTTCTGGTCGAATGGAGGTTGTAGATTACATGTGACGCAGACTTTCATGGGCGTCTCCGCCGACGTACGATTTATTTTCACAGGAGCCAATAAAGAGAGAGAGAGGTAGGGGATGGGACAACATAGACCTCATTTATGTATTTATGTTTTAACGGCTTAATTTTTTTTAATGGACATTGCCCCCACTCTCTTCCAACCAACCCCTAACCTCGACCCACCCACCCCCCCTACCAACCATTTCACTAACACACCTATCCACGACAAAAAAACAACAAAAACAAAAACAACAAAAAACAGTAAGCGAAAGGAAACACATTCAAAGAAATAATATCTTGGTTCCTTACACGGCAGGTCGTAAAGAAAAGAAGGGAAAGCACTGCAGACATTTGTTGAGATACTTCATTAGAGGGAGTCTTGTCTGCATCTCTGCACACTTTAAAAATAAGGAGGACTTCGACCCTTCATTGTTGCCTTTATGAACACAAGGGTTTCGGTACGCTTGTGGTGAAGTCGGTCAGAGAATATCGGATTTAAAGAAAAGTGCGCTGTCTAATATTTCAACGTATTATAACATTTTTAATGGCATATATTTAAATTTTATAATGGTTTTTGAACAGTTTATAAATATTACGCGTTGGGATTTTTTTTTCATCATGAATATTTTAATAATGAAAGTGTAAGTAAAAGCTCAAAAAATTAAATTTAAAAAAAAATAATAATAATAAAAGAAAGCCTTTAAATAAATCGTAATACATGATCGATGAAAATATTAATAATTATATATTCAAAAGTAAGGACAACGCGGACACCACATCAAAAATCACACCGTAGAGGTGTATTTCAGCTTTCAAACATGTTTTGGGTACAAAAGTTGCCTTTTCTTAGCCCCACGGCGACTGGCGCAAAGTGCGCCAAAAGACAACAGTTACAACTGAACCAACCCCAAGAGGGCGGGGGCGGGGGATAAAATAAGGGCGCCAAACTTTTACACATTCTCGTGTGCCCGCGTGTATCCAGTCCACCTTGTCCGATCTATGCCACCCTCCTAATCCATATCCTACTATATCCTCCCAGCGAAACTAGATTTTCCGAATCCCTAGTGGATCCGACCGTCTCCCCCGTTTTCCCCCCTTTTCCGTCGGCGAAGCAGCCAGAATTCGTACAATTCATGTTCACAAAGCTAAACAGTTCTGACAACGGAATCCTTCAAACACCCCCCTTACCCTCCCCCTCCGCAGCCCCACCCCGCCAGGCGTTAATTACTCGCACGCCATTTTCACTGCACAATTTTCAGTAGGTCTTGAGGGAGGATCTGTGGTCACGTCGTCGTCTGCCCATGTCTTAAGGAAGGGGAAAAAAACTGACGCAAATATCCAATTTGTGTTTTAATCAATTTGTGAGCATCCATGCATCTTTCGCGCAAACAGCAGGAGAGAGAACAAAAAATATGTGTTAAAATTTAAAAAAAGATTAAGAAAAAGCCGTTTTGAGGTTGAAGGGGAAAGGGAGGTGGGGGGGTGCTGAAGGGCAGGGCGGCAAGCCGGGCAAAGATCGGTTCACTTGTACACGACAGAATCTTCAAACTTCTTCTGTTAAACGAATATTTTTTTTCAAGAAAGGTTTTTGGTGTGTGATTGTTTTGTGACGTCATGCTGCGAAGCTCTCAGCAATGAATTATGGCTGGAGCTGAAATTGTAGTCTTGTAATCTCTAACAGGGCGAACAAAAGTCCGTCCTTGTACATCTGATTAGTGGAAGGGAGAAAACAGTATGGAATGTACGTGTACGTTTGGGTAGATTTAAAGGAAAAAAAATTGAAATAATTTCAGTTTAAATTTAAAATAAAAATTAATAATAAAATGCCCTCCTTCGATTGATTTAATTATTTTGAATATTTGCATAGCCTTTATTTCTTGTTCATAGAGTTTTGTCATTTTCACACCGTTAAAACGTTATATCTCATTATGTCATGTTACAATTTTTATACAAGGTCTTCATAAAATATATTTTTTTTAAAGCATAAATATGGAAGTGATTCAGCGTGTCTTACATAAGTGAACCAGTGGATCTCAACATTAGTGTTGAGATCCGCTGGATCACGTATGTGAGACCCGCTGAATTATGAGGAAGTAACAATAGTTTTTTTTTCTTTTGCAAAATTTAGAAATTGTTTTTGTAAAACAAGTTTTATGTTGGTCAACTCCACTAAGGAGAAACAAATTTATGTAATTAAACAAAACCGTAAAAACAAAGTTTTTGACTATAAATCCCTTATATATGAGACATAACTAAAAGTATTGATTATGTTCAAACGTGACAAACATTTACAGACTGAATCTGTCTTAACTTCCCGTTGCTTTATAACCCCTTGGGGGGCGGGTGAGAGAGGGGAAAGGTCTGGTCACCGATCGCTGGACCGAGCTCAGCATGACACGTAAAATGTAAACAAAAGCACGCGGTATACCTGGCTAAACACGAGATGTATTCACCGATGGCTGGCGTGAAGTCAAGTGACCTGTAAAATGTGAACAATAGTGACTTCTACATATAGTTTTATATAGATAAACTAAAAATGCATTAATTTAATTACGGTACGTTCGATCGATCTGAAATTTTGATACGATGCATTGTTAGGTGACACGGGTCCGTGTACCAAATTTCAGCTCGATGGATCCACGGGAAGTTGGTCATTTTTTACTTTTGTTTTTCCACCCGCCCAAGACAGAGACGGCGGTGAAGTTAATATAAGGGATTTAATTATTTTTTTTTAAACCCCGTAAAAACAAAGTTTTTGACTATAAATCCCTTATATATGAGTCATAATTAAAAGTATTGATCATCTTCAAACGCGACAAACATTTACAGACTGTATCTGCCTTAACTCCTGCTGTATAACCGGTTTGGGAGAGGGGAAAGGTAAGGTCTGGTCACCGATCGCTTGACCGAGCTCAGCCTGAAACGTAAAATGTAAACAAAAGCACGCCGGTACTTCGATGGGTCGCGTCAACTCGTGACTGAACAATCACGTGGAAAAAAAACACAGTGAAAATTGAATTACGTACCTCGTATAGAGATAAACTAAAAATGCATTAATTTAATTACGGTACGTTCGATCGATCTGAAATTTTGATACGATGCATTTTTAGGTGATACAGGTCCATGTGCCAAATTTCAATTCGATGGCATCACGGGAAGTGGGTCATTTTTGACTTTTGTTTTTCCGCCCGACGAAGAGATGACGACAGAGAGACAAGATTTCAAAGTTAATATAAGGGATTTAAAAATAGCAACAACAAAGAGATCCATCCTTACAAGATACCCGGATATTTTATTAATTACCAATAAAAATTGGCCAAATTTAATGCCCCGGATATTTCTATTCATATAATTCAGGAATAAAATAACAAAGGCTATGTAAAGTAAACACTATTTTTACGTTGTTGAAACGGCGATCAAGCATCTGGAGTTTCATCCCTTTTATCCGATAGTTCATCCTTGAACTGTATACCAGCTTTAGCGTGCACTTTGAATTAAAGAGACATTAGTTTTAGACACGCCGTGTCACCTTGACATAAGCCATTATACTGTGTTCAGTTTCCAGAATAGGGAAAGATGGCCGACCCACGAAGTGAGTTGCTCAGGGCTCCTGCGCAGATGTGAGGCAGTGATCCTGGCACGAACAAAAAAAAACCGATGTATATTTGGGAACTTTCCGCCTGAAGAGAAAGAAAATCACATTAAAGCGTCCAGGCATTTGGTGGTAAGGTCCATTGCCAGAATGGAATTTTGAAAAATATTAAAACATGCGCTAATTAATCTAAGATGTTTTCGGTTTGTAATCTTGTTCAACGTCTGACACTAATTGACAAACCGCGCTATGATCGCACTGGCACTGCTTTCATAGGTTCCGTCAGAAGCAGTTACGAGCCCTGGTTTGCTTGTTTTTTTTTGTTTTTTTTTCTTCTTTTCTCGTTGTATTTTGTATGGATTGGGGGGGGGGCGAGAGAGGTCGGGATCAGTCTGAAATTCAGGGACGGAATTAGAAATCATTCGGACGTAAAGTCAAGTCTTCAAAGAAAAAGAGGACTGACTTAACGCCATTGTCTTAATATTGTATGACACCTATACATTATGTTCCATTGAAATTAAATGATCGCCTTCAGTCGCGCTGATTATTTTTGTCTTACGCACAATCGATAGAACTCGGCTACTTCAGAGGAGGTGGTGGTTGTAAGGCCCCCCCACCTCTTCTACCGTCCCCTCACTTTAACATCTACTGAGACTTAACTTACACGTCTTACCCAGGTGTAATGTACAACCTCGTACAGTATCGAGGCCAACATGAGTCCGATCCTTGACCGGCATGAACTGCGAGCAGTGAGTGCACTTCAATTAGGATTGGCACTGAAATTTAACTGATCAGGGCCAATCTTTCCTCTAACCTGCCCGGCTGCGCGGCCGCATGCTATCTGCCAGACACGGCGCATCATGCATGTGTTTGTGGGATGTAAAATTTTGCATAGAAAAAAATGGATAACTTGCAAACAATTTTTTTGTTATATATATTTTTTTTTCGTGCACATGAGGCAAATAAACTTAGAGGGAACATTGATACCTGGCCATACAGCATGAGTGATCAACGTTGTCAACAGCCATACAGCATGAGTGATCAACGTTGTCAACAGCCATACAGCATGAGTGATCAACGTTGTCAACAGCCATACAGCATGAGTGATCAACGTTGTCAACACCCATACAGCATGAGTGATCAACGTTGTCAACAGCCATACAGCATGAGTGATCAACGTTGTCAACAGCCATACAGCATGAGTGATCAACGTTGTCAACAGCCATACAGCATGAGTGATCAACGTTGTCAACACCCATACAGCATGAGTGATCAACGTTGTCAACAGCCATACAGCATGAGTGATCAACGTTGTCAACAGCCATACAGCATGAGTGATCAACGTTGTCAACAGCCATACAGCATGAGTGATCAACGTTGTCAACACCCATACAGCATGAGTGATCAACGTTGTCAACACCCATACAGCATGAGTGATCAACGTTGTCAACACCCATACAGCATGAGTGATCAACGTTGTCAACAGCCATACAGCAAACAAATGATGTCACCCCATTTTTTTTATTTCCTTCTCTTTCTTGTGTGAGTGTGGGAGTGGGGGTGGGGAAGGTATGTTTGTCTTAGCGGTAGTCCAAGACAATACATAAAGTGTAAATAGTCAAAATGGAGAGAATATAGAAAGATTTACATTATCAAAATTATTATTTATGTATTTCAGGTTGGTGGTAAAATGAGGTTATACAAATACGAAAGAAGAGCTCCCACCTCTCTCTTACAAAATGTATTGTATGTGGGGGGGGGGATGTGTCTATTCTCGATACCCCGACTACTATTCTAGATGAAGAAATCGTACATCGGACTCTCAAGAATTGGCCGGGAGTCAAATTTCAACTCTATTCTTTGGGAATCGAAGCGCCGATCCACGAGTGGGGCATCTGCCAGCAACAACAACAAAAAGGCACACGCCCGTCTCTCCATGGGCGCTGGTCAACATCAGCCATTTACCGTATAAGGAAGTCATTAGTGTATTGACTGCGTTAGTCATTAATCCGGTGAACGGCTTTAAGACTTTGTCCATGACTTTCTCCCCTCGACGGACTGTCGGTCCTGGATTACCCGACCCTTCATTCTCTTATCCTACAGTAATGACGATGTTTCATAATCTCGGTGGAGGAAAAAAAAATCTTCCACATGAGAACGGTGATGTTATTGAATTCGTTTGCCCTACTATCTCACAAATACGAGTGTTATTTATTGATCTTATATGGTAAATAAACTATTATGTCATATAGAATAGGACTGCGATAAAGCCTTTAAATAAAATACAAAATACACAAACGTGTACAGTTGTATAAGCTAAATAATAAAGCTTGAATTTACGGTTTTCATTTATTATATTTTAAATGAACTCTTATTTGTTTGATTTGGCTGGTACAAAAGGATGTCTTTATAATAATCAACCGGTAGGTATTAACAAATTGATTGACAAATTTTCAATTTAATTTTTTTTTATCTGTATAAATTTCTATTGATATTTTTTTCCTAATTACAAAATATACATTTATGGCCTTTTTAAATTTAGGGGATCACTTGTTGGCAGCTGATCCAGCAATTTTGAGATAATGTTACAATCATATTGGTCACTTCATGAAATCTGATTACTGTGAACTTCTCTTTTAACACTTGAGCCTTTCTATGACATCGTGGATTTTAAAAAAAAATTAAAAAATAAAATTAAAAAAAAATATATATTTTTTTTTACGAACGAGTCAACTGTTAATTTTATGAATTTATTTTAAATGTGTCAAAATGTGCTTTATGTGAAAACTAATAATTCGGGAAAGTGTGTTTATAAAACATTGTTAGTCGAAACGGGCGTATGTCATGTTCCAATCTAAATAACTAGAGTATTTTAACCTTTCCCGATATTTGGCCCGGGGCCCCGGCGTAACCAGGTGAACTGCGTCGTTAAACGGGAAAAACCGGTTAGACTTTAACCAGGTCGGCCAGGTCCACTCGTGTAACCAGCTGTCTGCACAGGGTCGAGTGCGATGTCAGCTGAAAATATAAATTGACGCTTCTACCAACTTGGACTCCTGGAGTCCAGCTTGACAGCATTAAAGACGGCCGTCTGGGCTGAGTGAAGAGTGGAGGGAAAAAAATTGTGTGTGTGTGTGGGGGGGGGGAGGTGGGGGGTAGTCGGAGTGTTAGGGGTGTCTGTTGGTGAGGGAGCGGGGCGTCTCAACGACTCTTTCATTCCGACTTATTGATTTCACCCCAACCGCTGGAAGATGACCACAACAGAGAACCAGGAAAGGGTGAAGTGGTTGGGGAGCAAGTGGCGCTGGCAAGGGGGAGGGGGAGTGGCACAGTTCAACTTCAAGACGATTGGTCAAGCGTTTGAAAATGGGCAATCATCTAACAAAATTATTTTTAAGAAAACAAGTTCGGGTTGTGCGTGGGGGGAGGGGGGCGTAGAGTGAGCGGTTATAAATAAATTATCGTTAATGTTTTAAGTGGGTGATAAACTCTACAGTTTCCCAACACGATATGCCCGGCTACAGAACCACCGTTTGGGTTTCAGGATATATAACTGTTGTTTTTTAAAAATCCTTTATATTAACTCGTGATGTCTGGTTGCTTGCTTGCTTGATTGCTTGTCTGTCGCCAAATCTTTGGATCGATTTTTAACCCACTTCCTCGTAAGCTAGCGAGCTGAATTTTTCAAGGCAGTTTCGTACCGATGATAAAAACTATGTATCAAAATTTCAGATCGATCGCATGTACTGTCATTAAATTATTGATTCTTTAGATTACTTTATTTATTCCTATGTATCATGTATTTTTTTTTGAGATAGAGTGTAAGGGTGCGCATTATATTGAACAACCTTTCTGTCACGCAATAAGGTGCGTATTTTATTGACAACACTTTTTATAAACATTCCTGCTCGGTGCGCATTATATTATAACATGTTTTACGACACAACTACAATTTTGTATTTTTTATGGTCTTGCGCTGCGTATTATAATGAGCATTCTTTTAGTTACTTCTCGTACGTAAAGGATTTATAGTCAAAAACTTGGTTTTTTTACGTTTTAGCTAAGGCCTGAAACTAAAACCACGTTTCGTTGTCCGTCAGGTCTTTACTGCCCGCTCGTTGAGATACGGACAAAAACACGGGGAAAAACCCATCGATCTCTATGACCTGGTCACACGAGATGACCATTCGGATTTCTGGTCCTCTGAATTCATTTCTTAATGAATGTTTCATTTCATGTTTAAAACCATTTTAAAAAAAAATTCAAAATAAGTAATGGGATTTGAGGTATGTGTTGATTACATTGGTTTTTTAAGGCAGGGAGAATTAGAATAGAAATTTTGAAAACAATTTTTTTGGGTGTAAATTTCAAATTCAAGTTGAAACTTAAATATAAGTCAAACTGGTGGTTCTCGCTGGCCTGTATAAATAAATCTCGTCGTCCGAAGCAGACCGATAAATATACAATTCTGTTTACCGTAATATCGCACTCGGCGTTTGAAATTTGTGCAAAAGGGAAAGAGAAGGAGGCCAAACAGCAGCTCAACTGACGGCATGTTATGAAATGGTATTCGTATTGAACAGTATCCTACAGCTTACTCCCTGGTCAAAGGGCCAATATTGGTGGTGGTGGCCTCCCACAACTGACCAGAAAGAAAACGATGACCAACCACATTCCGCCACACACACACACACAAGCAAAAACTTAACCCAACCAGTATGATGTGGAAAAAATAAAAATGACCAGCCAAGTCCGAGTGTCCGGACTCTGACGATGTGATTAGCTGGACCCTAATTGGGGCAAATCGTCCGGCAAGGGATGCTCAAATTGTAGGCGGGTTACTGTTGCTAGTGAAGGAATGGTGCAACAGATGGCTTTCAAACGGCATATCGTAATTTTTCCTTACCAAGGTTTGAGATTATTGGTAAGGTGATTTGGGGGGGGGGAGGGGGCTGGCGGGGAGTTGGGGGCGTCATCCACGAAAAGATTTTCAGAAGGAGGTTTTTAAAGACATGATATCGATTATAATGTGTGCCCCGGTTCTAAAAGGAAATGGGGGGGGGGCTGGGTGGAGTTAAATAAGATAAGGATGACAAAGTTCTTATATTTCCATGAGCATTGGAATAGATGACAAATTTACTGCTAAGAGATTTAAGAAATCAACAAATCGAATAATGTTAACCGTCTGACCAGATTAACCCAGGGCATTTTCCAGCATTTGAAGCGGCGGGTCGCTGCTGGCCAAGTTGGTTTGCCTCTTTATCTTCCTGGATCGTTAGGAGATTGAAAAGATATTTCACTAGCCGTGAGAGGCAGCAAGCTTAACGGCATTTGTGGCAAGCGCTTCTTCGATTTAACTTGTTGTTTGCTGTTGCAAACCCAATCATCTTCCACACTATTTAATCAGCGGTACTTTCCAAACGTTGAGTCGTGACGCAGTAGTTGTCCACTACAAGGTCTAGAGTCTAGGTTTTTCGTTAATAAGTGATGATGGTTTGAAAAGCTCTGTCGTAGGAAAATATCATGCACCTCAGAAGAGCTCCAGGCAGTTTTGTAATAGGATTTCCTGCCTGTAGGCTTCAGCAGGGGCGGCCAGCCCCTAAACATCTTCACACTTATCTGTATACGGTATACGCCGCTGATTACTGATGCGTTAGACAGAGCTTATGACAAGAGTCGGACGACAAGATCGTCAAACCTGAGCGAATTATTTTTGAATTGAACTCTGCTCGTCTAAAAAACCCGATGCCGTGCTTCTCGTCCAAATCGTCAGGTACATGAAGAGCGACGCTTCATTGAAGCTATAAGTGTTTCACCGTTGGCCTCCACTTTGTAACACACCCGCGTACACGTGATACAGGTGGTACTTGTGCGCGATTACTTAACGTTTGGGGGCCCGGGGACGGGGGGGTGAGGTTGGTTAATGACAAATCTCCTGATGACTTATAACGAGGTACTCCCCCAGACGGCGCCCCGAGTGCGCCACTAATTCATCTCTCGATGGTGCGCTATCGTCTTTCTTTAACGCCGCTGTCAGTACGAGAAGTGACTTTTTAGTGTGTTTTCCAGCGGTGTTAATTGGCGAGCCATGCCGCGGGGATTATGTTTTCTACAGCGGGTCTATATGAGATAACCGAGACGTCTACCATGTGCCAGCAGAGCATCAAAGACTTGAACCCCAGGAATAACAAAATGAGATTTTCAGTCAACATTTGGAACTTGAGTCGTCGTCCCCCCCCCCTTTTCACCAAGTAGTTTTCAGTATACCCCACTGTTACACTCACAGCGGCTTACATATGTTGTTAAGTGCACCGATCACAATACGGTAATATTTTGACAGGAGACTGAGGATTTGTTAAGTTTGTTCTTTTGTAAATTATATAATTAATTTTGTTAAGGTTCCCCCCCCCCTTTCACCACGTAGTTTTCAGTATACCCCACTGTTACAGTCACAGCGGCTTACATATGTTGTTAAGTGCAACGATCACAATACGGTATTATTTTGATAAGAGACTGAGGATTTATTAAGTTTGTTATTGTGTAAATTATATAATTAATTTTGTTAAGGTTTTGATCGCCCGTAATCCGGTATAAATGTTGTTCTTTTCATTCTTCACTCCAGCGGATAATCAATAATGAATTCACCCGATCAAAATCGACAGTGGTGCTTAACATTTCATCTCTTGAGATCTACGAAGACGCTCCCCCACATACAGACAGCTCCCTCAAATCTGATCATTCTACAGAGACACGTATATAACCGTGAAGCTGTGAAATGACCGCAGATCTCCGACAATTAAATGAGAGCTGATTCAGTTAGTCCACGACGACATCTTATCAAATGTCTTGTTGCGGCGGTTTTCTTTCAAGATTAAAGAATGTCACGCATGCGTGTAAGGCCATCACGTAACCATCTTTCTATCAGACTTAAAAATATATTTTCCTCTATCGATGTTATCACCCCCCCCCCACACACACACACATACACAGACAAATCTTTTGTTCCACGATCGATTTCAGCCTCCAATCCCCACATTTTATGTTTGGGAATTTCGTAAGGTATCTTTGCAGCTTAATTTTTTAATTTTTTTTTCAAAGTTCGAATCCTCGGCAATTGTTTAGACTTCCGGTCAGCCAGGGAGGCCGGCTTGAAACCTTTGTTGTGCACTTCGTGTTCGTTAGAGCTGCCAATTATAAACGGAATTATTTCACATGCGCCATGTTAAACGAATGACCATCAGGGCTGGAATCACACAGAAATCTGCTAACACCGAACCTTCCTCAAAACGTTTATTTATATCTTCTTAATTTTATATTTAACTAGCAATCGGCCCGGCTTCTGCCGAGAAATATGATTTAAAAGCTTATTTCCTATTTTGGTTGGTAAAACTTTTGTCTTAGAACGATTACATAAATAAATTAATGACATGGCTACGATGTAAATTATATTTGTGTTCCGTGTTATGTTCGAATGTAATGGGATCACAACTTTCTTATACACAGGAGATATGTTCGCTGACTGACTGCGATAAAGATGTTTTTTTTTCATACATAGTCTCCGTGTGATAAATTACAGATTGCCGGCAACATAATGTCTTAAAACAATCCTTATAAATTTTTCACCACATTATACTATTCAAACCAGCACAATGTCACCCTTTCAGAATATAAAGAAAATGATGAGTTTCAGAGGTTCTTTTTGTTAATGTATCGTGGAAAGAACATGATGCTTGAGTCAATTTTCTTTCATTATGGCATGACTTGTTTAAAAAGTTTTGTTTTTTTAATAGCGTAAATTTGTCGTGATTGATGGGGAATTCCGTTCAAGAAATCCATGGGAAGTTTCATCTCACTACCACCTGTGGCTCGTAGCAAGTTTTGATTTCTTTAAATGATTAACGTAGCTTATGTGTAATGTACCGTCCTTTATGTTGTTATTATGGTAAGAATGGTTATTTAATCATTATATGTATGTTATGATCTCAATGTACAGCGCTATGAACCGGTTCCTTGCTGGGATACAGCGCTATATAAATTATCAATTATTATTATCATTATTCATTGAGTCTTGATCAACGGACATCCTTAAATTCTCATAGTTGTTTGGTGTTGTAATGACAAAATTAAATCGGAATTAGACAATATAAACAGTTTATGATGGCTCCATTAAGATTTAAAAGGATTTCGAGTCTCAAAAAAAAATTTTTTTTAAATAATATAAAAAATATTTACTACCATTAATTAATATGATCTCTGATCGAAATGTACTGACATACCTAAGGAGGATAAACTTATTTATATATAATGAGAAAGAGGAGGGGGGGGTCATTTTTAACATACTGTGGGGATTGCCACCCCAACAATCTTTGCACACCGTAGAGGAGGCATTAACTCTAGCTGAATTCACGCCTCGTCAACCTTAAGTTTCGGCAGATGTTGGACTGCGCTTCTGTCAACAGTTATTAAGTCCCCCTCCCCACCAACTTTGACTGCACTGACTGACCGCTAAGTTGGTTATTTTCTTTCTTTCAGCCCAAAGATACCGACTCTTTTCACCGAGCCTTGGCCAGCTAAACAAAACTTTCCCGGAAACTTATCCAACCAATTTCGTTTAGAATTTTTTTTAAAAGCGTCTTTAGGTTTGGTTTAAATTAGAGATCTTCTCATCATCCATGTTTTGTCAAGTACGTTACTGCTCGATTTGTTTAGGCCACTACTTTTTACCCATGAAAAAAATCCTCGCTTATATTACGCTTATTACATCTGCACCATATACTGCATACATCAGAACTATATCAATATCCTCTTTATCATATCCCAATAAGAAATTATCTCAATCCTTAGTAGACAATACACTTAGTACACCTGCACCATATATGTAAGGTCATCGACACCTCATCTCAAATATGGCTATTATATCCCTCGTCTATTCCGTCTCAACGTGACGTACCTATTAAATATATTCCATGAATGTATGAACCCCATCTGGGCTCTAGACTCTAGACGTAAAAATCTCATACAACACCGCTACCTACTACACGGCGTCCCATTCCTGGCCCAGCCCGGCGTAGGGAGTGGACTTCACGGGACCTCCGCCTGGCTTTGCCCGGTAGGACAAAGGTTGTGGGTCAGCCGTGAGGGTGTGTCCCGTCGTAGAATCACAATGGGCAAGGTGACATCCTCCCAGTGACAAATAGATTAACGGACGTGGGGGGTGGTGGTGGTGGCCGGATGACCAGGGTGGTAGCCACGATGTGGTATATGCAAGGGCTGGTTCCCACGGCGTCACATAAATGGTGCACCTAGGATCCGAAAGGAAGCGGAAGGCGTTTTGCCACGGTTTGAAAAAAAAAGAAGAAAGAAGAAGCCCCCCCCCCTCCCCCACCATCACCCCCTTTCCTTTCCTCAACTGAAAGATCAACTGTAGGTCCTACAGGTGAAACCCATCTGTTGCTTGTGGACTTAGGAGCTCCTGGTTTGTAAACCTCCAAGTGCAGTTGTATAACGGCAGTCAAATAACAAGGAAGCGCAATACTCCCCCCCTCTCCCCCCAAAACTCCACTTTTTTCCCATACAAGAACATGTACACGTAATCATTGCGTTGTTTTGTTTTTGTTTTTTATTATAAAATTTTCAAACAAAATGCTCCGTAAAAAAATAAACTCATGTTTTTTTTTCAATAATTTTCTTATTCGGTGGCATTGATGCGTAAAAATAATGATGAACTATTTTTGTTTTGTTTTTGTTTTTCTTTTGTTGTTGCTTCTTTTCTCCTGTTCCTCTCCCCCGAGGTATGGAAAATAGCAAACCTAACATAAAAACAAAATAAAATCTTGAAGGCTTTGACAGAATTCCTGTTTTTATATCATGGCATTTGGAAAGTCTTCTTTTATGTAACAGGAATTACACGGGGAGTGGGGGAGGGGGCGACTTCAAGGGAGACGTTTGTTCAAAATGCCTTCAATTTTGTTAAAAACTAAAAAATATTGAAGGAAGAAAAAAAAATACTGTTAATTTCTCTTGCATAACATTTGAAAATTCTACAATTCCGTAAACAAATTAAGCTTTCAGTTTTATAATTGAAAACTTGAAAAACAAGATCTTATCTTCTTATCTTATCTATACAGACGCTCCTTCTATGCAGAAGATAGTTGCGTCCACAGACCATGACAGATGATCTGTTGGCAAGTGATGCAGCATTCACAGGCCACGGCTTTGTGGTTTCCACGTATTACCCAGCCGCCTAACTACATGTAGTGTTAGGTACCCATTCGGAGCGGGGTGACTCAGGGACCCTTGCCTTCACACGGATTCGAACCCGTGACCATCGGTACGACAGTCCAGTGCGCTGCCACTCGACCACCGCATAAGATAGTTTATGTGTTGCTGTCGTAATCAATTTGATTGTTTAAAACTGTGTTTCAAATTTTCAATAAAAGGTTGACATTGTTTGTTGTTTGTTGTTCTTCCTGTGACAGCTTGCGGTAAGGATTTAGAAAGTTTGTTCCTGGGGCTAAATCATACGTCCAATGATTGGTCATTGGACAGCAGGGTCTGAGACACTAGATCCGACCCTGTCATAGCGAAGGGTCCGTGAAAAACCTAGAAGCAGAGGCGTCACTATGGGGGTGCGGATGGTGCGGACCGCAGCGTGTCACACCATCACAAACGGGGGACACCAACATGTAAAAATTATGTATTTTCCCGTTATTAGGCACTGGCAGACTTGAAGAAGGTCTAAAGGGTAACTCCTGAGGGGGGGGGGTGTGACACCATGATGAGCTACCGCACTGGATGACACCAACCCTAGGGACGCCACTGCCTATAAGGTCTTGGTCACAAAGCCTGGCCAGGGCATAGCTTCCATCTACGCATCGGATGATGGTGGAGGCTCCGACCACTTTGTAAGAATGTGGCTCACGAATGATTTTGCACCAGAAACCACGGAACGATGCTGTTGTATCGCTGACGATGGACCACACTAATAAATGGCTATATCTTTTACTCAAGTAATTTCATCTACATGTACTACTTTTAGACATTATATTAACAGAATTTCACTGTTCTATCTGATGTCTGTGCGCGAGTGTTTTAAGACTAGAACATTTTTTAGGGCTTGTTGGTGCTGATCTTATGGTTAGTTAAAAAAAAATAAAAATAAAACATCAACCAAAAGACGCCATAATAATGCTGCCATAAATATTTCTTGTTAAACATGGGTTCACGGCGATGGGAAGTGGCTGGTAGGCCGGCGGCAATTACAGAATGGCAGGTACCGTGTAATGCACAAGTAGGGAGGGGAGGGCAGGCACAAAGCAGGCCTTAATGACAGGTACAAGGTACGGTGAAGGGGTGCCATTTCTGACGTGGTCTGAGGTGTCAGGTACAACGTAATGTTAGGTAATGCTAATGTTATACTAAGTGAGGCAGGTAGGCGGTAGTATAAGAGAGGGGTGGCACCGCGATAGAAGTTGGCATGAACGTGGCAATGCGAATTACCAAGTACATCCGAACGCAACGTGGTTGGGTACAAAATAGAAATATGGCACATTTATCTGTTGTTTTCCAATCGATTGTTGTTTATATATATATATATATATATATATATATATATATATATATATATATATATATATATATATATATATATATATACTATGTTTTGTTGTTCTAATATTCTCACGTCTCACGTGACTTCGATACAGATATTAACAACGGAGTTTGAACAATTTTTCGCACAGAGTGACATTAGACGTAAAAAAAATTCTACTCCATCTTAGCGGTGAAGGTCATCGTCCAGGGCCTGGGATGTGCTGAGCAAGCACGTACACCCCTTTTGGAGACGACAATGGTAGGTAGGGACCCATGAGTTAGACATAACACACGCAGGCGAATGAAAGATGTGTGTGTGTGTGGGTTCCAATAATATAACTTGTCTCCCTATCCAGTTCCCACTGCCCCTTAACCGTATGTTGACAAAATCAGGGGCTCGAGATTTTGTAGACGAAAAATTGTCAGCTCACTTCCGGTGCAATTTCGTGCGACACCACCAAACTTGGAGTGTCTGGCCGAACAATGGGGTGCAATTGTCATTCACCCCCCCCTCCCGCGACCTACAACTTTAAATAACAGTAAACTTTAACAAAATGACTTTCCAGCCCCGCCCCCCCCCCATTCTCATTACCCTCCCCACACAAAATAAATAAACGTGCCCTACTCATCCCATTGACACTGCGGAATCCCCTCATTTTGACGCAGCATCCCGTAGGCTAATGCCGTTAGATTAGTTTCATATCGCTCTGACCTTTATGCTTAATATGAGCGGTGCCATTTCTCTATACAGCCGTCACCCTCCCACCCCCCACCCCTTCTTTCCGATCCCTGACCCCCCTACTGAAATCGGCCCCCACCACCATCTCCCTTACCTCGACACCCAGACGGTATACCATGTGTGAGATATAATCCGGTCTCCCTAGGCCCCGTCTGCGGCTAATCCGTGTAAACATCAAAAGTGGGGTCCGCGTAATGTCCACCATAATCCAGTCCCCGAGTGGGGTGCGAGAAACGGTTCATTACACAGCGGCTGCTCCACGGAGACACCCAAAGACATAGCCCACGGGCCCACGGTCCATGTTCTTTGCCGTTTCCCCCTCCTCAAATTCAGATATATTTTCTGTTGCATTGAGCAATAGCGTTCGACCTCCGCCCCCCTCTCCCCTTTTTTCCCTCTCATCCTGGAGGGAGTCTTCATTCTGATACCTGGTTGTGTAAGATACAGCCGAACAGACTTAATACTAAGAGAGACAGCCGAACAGACTTAATACTAAGAGAGACAGCCGAACAGACTTCATACCCAGAGGGACAGCCAAACTGACTTCATACTAAGAGAGACAGCCGAACAGACTTCATACCAAGAGAGATAGCCAAACAGACTTCATACTAAGAGAGACAGCCAAACAGACTTCATACTAAGAGAGGCACCAGCACAGTTCCCGTTAATCAGCTCCACCGTCCAAATGAAGTGTGGCTCATACATCTCTGACATTAAGGATAATCCACGTATATGTCAATATATTATATTAATACATAGTTTGGGTTGTTTCAACATTCATCAAGCTAGTGTTACCGGGTAGGGTCAAGCTCATAAAAAAACAGATGTTGCAGAGATGAAAAGCGACATAAGTGGGCTCTAATAAAGAAAAAAAAATGTTATTTTTGTTACTATCACTTAAAGTGTAAGTGTGTGTGTGTGTGGGGGGGGGTGGCTTGTGTATCGATCAATGATTTTAAACCAAGGATAAAAAAGTGTGTATGGGGGGTGGGGTGAGTTCACTAACTGTTTTCAGAGTGCTGTTTAAATCAGACATATTTCAGCGTTAGATGATCGTTAAAGTCGTAGTTCTTTGCCATGATTTAAATAAATATATTTTAGTCGTTCCGAGAGTGTCAATGAAACGTAAGTTATGTATCACAGACGCACTTTCTGTAGAGAAGATTAGTCCGTCCTATAATGTCAATTTGTAGCTTGGGTCTATCTATAGCTTTGCTTTTTCCATTAGAGTTTTGAATGTCGATAGATGGTTTCCCAGGTTTGACCGGGGGACCCATTAAATATAGAGGGAAATTTATCAAGCACAATTTCAATGATCTATATTAGCTGTGTACAAAAACGTGAATACATTTTTTTAAAAACAACAACAAACTTTTGCATTAGTGCCATGCCATCTTCTTCGCTAGCAGCCCTGAAGCCACGGGCTCATTTGTTTGAGTTCATCTGACCCCCAATAGACGTCAGAACGGAGTGTGCCGAGGAGCATCACGTCGGATTGCAGCCAGGGGTTAATTAAAAACTCGGTTGTGCTGACAAGCTCACAGCACCAACAAGTTCACAATGGAAGAAGACCCGGAGGCCCAGGCTCCAGACCCGCGCTCATGGATGGCTCCTGACGTTAGTGTTTCTGAGATCGTTGCCAAAATATGTCCGTCAAATGCTAATTGTACACATAGCATAGGTGTGGAGTTTAAATTTGTAAGCTTGGGGATGCATGTTTAAAAAAATGGTTACCGGAAGTTTTTAAGAAAACAAAACATTTTTTTGCTTGTTTGTTCGTGAGCTGTTACTCCGGGTCTTGTTGATTCCACGGATGTGCCAGGAATAATGTGCCAGGTACCCGAAGTAATTCAGTGAATTTTTAAATAAAAAATAATAACTATACGTTATATGTTTGGAAAAGGAACGCGACGTATCTCCTGCTTAATCGGTAATGTTGACAAAAATTGTTTCATCATAGCCTTGAGAAAACATCTCCACGAAGTACCAGGAAATCTTTACTAAATGACGTACAAGTGAGCGTTGCAATCCCCCGATTATTATTATTTTTATTTTGAAATCCTCAGTGTAGATGATTCATACCTTGATTGAACACGTACCCATGGTCACAAACGTCTGGCGGGGCAGGTCACACACGGCTCTGGTTTGCTCGCTAATTCACACGGTCAATTTGTCCAGGTTTGCCAGGTAAGCTCCGGAGCGGGTCTGTTTTTAAATCCTTTATATTAACTCGTGGTGTCTGCGGCCGACCGACCGACCGACGTTGTCGCCAAAACTTTTGATCGAATTTTAACCCACTTGCTCGCAAGATAGCGAGCTGAAACTTTTGCAGGCAGTTTCGTACCGATGAATAAAACAATGTATCAAAATTTCAGATCGATCGCATGTACCGTAATTAAATTATTGATTTTTTAGATTATTTTATTTATTCCTATGTATCATGCTATTTTTTGAGATAGAGCGTCGCGGTGCGTATTATATTGAACAACCTTTCTGTCGCGCAATAAGGTGCGTATTTTATTGACAGCTCTTTTTATAAACATATTCCTGATCGGTGCGCATTATATTAAACATGTTTTACGACACAACTGCAATTTTGTATTTCTGGATGGTCTGGCGCTGCGTATTATAATGAACATTCTTTTAGTTACTTCTCGTACATAAAGGATTTATAGTCAAAAACTTGGTTTTTTACGGGTTTTTCTTATTTAACTACGAGGAGTTCAACCTGAGTTATAAGTTCAAGAATGGCGTCTCATTATTTATTCTCCAACCCCCCCCACCCCCACCTTTTCCATTAAATGGTCTTAAAACCACTGATTGTAAAAGGAGTAACGGAGTTGGACCCAATCTGTTGTAAGGGTTGAATCGCTTTTAAATTTTAAATTTTTATCCAATTTTAAAAAAAATTGGATTTAATTAATTTTAAAAAAAAATTAAAACGTGTATTTTTGTAAGCTTTGTGCTCTGAAAATATAAAATGGAAAGAAATACACGGATTAGTTAGTTTATGACTTTGTTGATGTTGGTATTTTTCTTATTGTTTGCTAAGTCGTTGTTGTTGACACCAGGAGGTCGTTGTTCGGTTTTGTTGTCACTTTGACTTCTACAGCCACAGGACGAATTAAAGAATTATGAAATGAGTCCATTCCTTCAGAGTTGAATTATGCAAACGCCATTCTCGCTGTAAGTATACACTATTGGCAAGGGTATGTGCCAAAATAATCCACGCATGTACATTGCATACTGTTATCAACAGATGGTATTATAAAATTCCCACAAAAAAAAATTGGAACACATGATTTTGTATCTGAGTTTTCGGCAGTGTCGTATTTTAGGGACAAGTCTAATTTTTGTGTGCGGAAAGGGTGAATACATGACGAAAAAAGTCAAAGACAATCACAGCCTTTTTTTCTGGCCATCTCTTTAAGGTGATGAGTAGGGATGTCCCAATCGTTGCTTCACCCTAGTGGCGCCCAAGAACAGTCCATGTGTGGTTGGCCCTTAATCAAAGATAATGAAGAGTCAAGTCTAAAATTATGTTTTAAATTTAATTTTATTTGCTAAAAAAAAATGACAGATTATAGCCACCACCAGCCACGCTCGATGGGTCCACATTACACGCACGATGGGTCCATATTACACGCACGATGGGTCCACATTACACGCACGTTGGGTCCACATTACACGCACGATGGGTCCACATTACACGCACGATGGGTCCACATTACACGCACGATGGGTCCACATTACACGCACGATGGGTCCACATTACACGCACGATGGATTTACATTACTCGCACGATGGGTCCACATTACACGCACGATGGGTCCACATTATACGCACGATGGGTCCACATTACACGCACGATGGGTCCACATTACACGCACGATGGGTCCACATTACACGCACGGTGGGTCCACATTACACGCACGGTGGGTCCACATTACTCGCACGGTGGGTCCACATTACTCGCACGATGGGTCCACATTACACGCACGGTGGGTCCACATTACACGCACGGTGGGTCCACATTACTCGCACGGTGGGTCCACATTACTCGCACGGTGGGTCCACATTACTCGCACGATGGGTCCACATTACACGCACGGTGGGTCCACATTACACGCACGTTGGGTCCACATTACACGCACGATGGGTCCACATTACACGCACGATGGGTCCACATTACACGCACGATGGGTCCACATTACACGCACGATGGGTCCACATTACACGCACGATGGATTTACATTACTCGCACGATGGGTCCACATTACACGCACGATGGGTCCACATTATACGCACGATGGGTCCACATTACACGCACGATGGGTCCACATTACACGCACGATGGGTCCACATTACACGCACGGTGGGTCCACATTACACGCACGGTGGGTCCACATTACTCGCACGGTGGGTCCACATTACTCGCACGATGGGTCCACATTACACGCACGGTGGGTCCACATTACACGCACGGTGGGTCCACATTACTCGCACGGTGGGTCCACATTACTCGCACGGTGGGTCCACATTACTCGCACGATGGGTCCACATTACTCGCACGATGGGTCCACATTACACGCACGATGGGTCCACATTACACGCACGATGGGTCCACATAACTCGCACGATGGGTCCACATTACATGCACGATGGGTCCACATTACACGCACGATGGGTCCACATTACACGCACGATGGGTCCACATTACACGCACGGTGGGTCCACATTACTCGCACGGTGGGTCCACATTACTCGCACAATCGGTCCACATTACACGCACGGTGGGTCCACATTACACGCACGATGGGTCCACATTCCACGCATAATGTTTAAAAAAAGGGGGGGGGGAGAGCAAGACGCCGGACAGAACGTTTCAAAATCTTTACTTAAACAAAATAAAATTTCTCTTTGGTTCGTCACGGACTCCAAACCTTTCTCCCTAGGGCTAGAGAGAGGAAAAAAAAGATTTAAAAAACTATTTTAAAAGTCCACTATAATTTCACAGTCCACACACACGGACACTAGCAAGCCGCCCCCCCACCACCTCCCCATTCCCTGGCCGCGACAAAGTCTACATGTTGATCTCTTGTTTAAAAAGGAATGAGAAATGTACGTGAGCACAAGCCGGCAGTCCGGTAAACATCCAAACCAAGCGCCCGAATTTCTTTACTTTCTGTTCTAAACCACGTATTTGACATTTAGTTTCCTGTACACAGACATAATGGCGTGGGGGCGGGATAGAGGGGACCCCCTTCCCCCTCCTCCAAGGGGTAAGGGGACTCACAGGGAAGAGGAACCGGGCCTTTAAAATTCTTACCTCAACTTTCCCCCAAACAACGGATCTCATGCAGCCCCCTGTAAACCAACTAATAAATCAAACTCTACGCCATATGAAATAATATTTTCCCAACCTCTGCTTTCAGAATTATTCTGTCATCACCTGCATGGCTGCTGAGCCTTCGACCTTAGAGACTTTCACATCAAACTTTCAACTCTCCCTTACATTTATCACCCTTTCTTCTCTTCCCCCTCCCCTGAAATCTAAAGAAATAATACAATATCTGCACCATTGTTGGATGTATCCACTGAAGTTGTAGACAGATACGCCCACCCCCCAAAATTTAAAAAAAAATATATATATATATATATTATATATATAAATTATAATAATAATAAAATACCTCCCCCCTCCCCCATTTTTTCCCTCTTTGTTCCGGTGATACGACACCACGTGAAAATGTTCCCTCCTTCCGTTAATGTAAAGAAACATTCTCAGAGTGACGTCAACTATTTTTATACGAAACACAAGTGAAGACATCTTCACCAGTATGCCCTAGCCACCATTCCACCAACACACGCACACAGACATACACACAGACACACACACACCCACACAGACACACACACTGACAACTCACGTAAATTCAAAAAATTCCATCTCCTGTTTGCCGAATCGTATTTCACAAAAGCTGGGTTATATTTCAGTAGAATTCTTTACCAGCTCTAACATTGTCTCTAATAGGTTCCCCTTCTCGGCTGGCACTGTAATTATGCCCCCCCCCCTTTTTTTTTAAAAAACATATATTTTTAATCTTATAACTGTAAAAATAAATAATAACTTACTTAATATATAATCCTACTCAAAAGATCAAGTCTGTTGATAATTTTTCAAATGGATGAAAATTGAGGCATGAATCTCAATTATGTAATTTCATGAATTCGTCGACAATTTCATTTTCAATTTCATCTCGCAAATCCTACCCCCCCCCCTCCATTCCCTAACCCTTTTAAGACTGTGATTTATGAGGTGCTAGTGTGCCATAATAGTTTTCGGCCAAACAACTTAACGCTCGTGAAAAGATTATGTGCTCTTGTGAGCGCATCGTAAATCAATATCTCTTTATGGAATGTCAGTTTACACAAGGAAAAAAATAATTTGTGCGGTTGGGTTACAGGTCTACAGATTTCAATGGTGATGAAGACAATGCAGTTCATAACACCAGAACATCTGTTTGGGGAAATGCAGGTGAGAGTTGGTGAGTTGGTGAATGTTTAGGGTGAGTGGTGAATTTTCACACAAGTCTATAAGGACCAAAACTGGTGGTAAGATGTCAAGAACAAGGAGAATAGACGTGGTAATCAGATGTCTAGAACAAGAAGAATAGACGTGGTGATCAGATGTCAAGAACAAGGAGAATAGACGAGGTGATCAGATGTCAAGAACAAGGAGAATAGACGGCGTGATCAGATGTCAAGAACAAAGAGAATAGACGAGGTGATCAGATGTCAAGAACAAGGAGAATAGACGTGGTGATCAGATGTCAAGAACAAGGAGAATAGACATGGTGATCAGATGTCAAGAACAAGGAGAATAGACGAGGTGACCAGATGTCAAGAACAAGGAGAATAACTTCTAAATGGGCAGAATATTAACTCTCACACAATGAAAGCAATTTCGACTCTGTAATCCCGTGTGATCTGCAATGTGTAATGGGACAGGTTGTCAGGCAGTCTTGTTAGTTTATTTCCATGCTCAATATGTTAATGAGCGTCAAGGTGGAGGAAAATAGAATGGTGACTCGGACCTGTCATATCGTTAGGCTACTCAAGTCTTTTCAGTGGTCAGTCAATTCCATTGCCAAAAACCGCAAACAGTTATAGGTGTCATCGGTGACCTTGGCTCTGGTTTAAGGGGTCGCCTGTTGCTCGGTAGCGGTCACCTGTCGCTAATCTACCCTCCACATCCCTCCATCACCCGCCCTCCATCCCCATTCATGAAGGTAGTGGACAGACGGACCCTGGCTTCCATTGTGTTCCGGAAAACTGGGACAGGTGGTACCGTCCACGACTTTCACACACTCACACACAATGGACCTCGGTTGGTGCGGGGGTGGTAGGAAGCAGGCCTGGGGAGAACAAGGGGAAGGACAACCAAAAATATGGCGTAAAGTTGAAACCTCAGATGTCCTCACGTAACCCATCCTCCCCCCCTCCTCACCCCCACACATACACGGTTCAACAGAGGCAGATGGGGGTGTCTCTAGATTCCCACGGACAGTTTGCTGGAGGTGAAACATTTTGAATGAAGACACCGTGTAGGGACGGGCGTGTAAATATGGGAGGGGTATAGAGTATCGAACAGTTGTAATATTTATATCCACCATCTTAAGGTTGCGGGAGATAAAAGTGATGATTAGCCAAACATACAGTTTAGTCTCGAGGTCAATTGTGTGTGTGTGCGTGTATGTGTGTGCGTGTGTGTGTGTGAGAGAGGGAGAGAGAGACAGAGATATAGAGAGAGACATATATATATATATATATATATATATCGAGAGAGAGAGAGAGAGAGAGGGAGGGAGGGAGGGAGAGAGAGAGGGAGGGAGGGATAGTGAGGGTGTAACTATACGACTATGATTTGAAACTACATGATAATGCAGTGATACGTTTGTAGAACTAAGCAAAATAACACTCTAATAATGATATACATAAAAACGGGAGAGAAATAAAACAAATCCGTAAAAACAAAGTTTTTGACTATAAATCCCTTATATATGAGACATAACTAAAAGTATTTAAAATATTTACAGGCCGAATCTGTCGTAACTCAACTTTGCTTCATAACCCTGGGGGGGGGTAGAGGGGGAAAAGTCTGGTAACCGATTCGCTTGACCGAGCTCAGCGTGACACGTAAAATGTAAACAAAAGCACGCGGGTACGTCGATGGATCGCCTCAACGCGTCAACTCAAACTTTCACGTGGGAAAAAAACAATAACAAACAGTGAATTTGAATTACATACCTCATATAAGGATAAACTAAAAATGCATTAATTTAATTACGGTACGTTCGATCGATCTGAAATTTTGATACGATGCATTGTTAGGTGAGACGGGTCCGTGTGCCAAATTACAGCTTGATCGGATCACGGGAAGTGGGTCATTTTTGACTTTTGTTTTTCCGCCAGCCCAAGACAGAGAGAGACGCCGGTGAAGTTAATATAAGGGATTTAAAATTTAAAAAAAAGGGGGGGGGTGGCAATGAGGCCAAAAACCAATTGTAGGGAAATAAAGGGAAATAATGATATCACCTTTAATAAAACAAAACTATAACAATACGTACTGAACAAAGACCAACAGATAAATAAAGTAGACAGCTGATAAAATGTGTAGAACATCGTTAAGGACTAGACTATCTTTCGCCAGCGACAAGAAAACAAAAACCAATGAAAGGGTTCTCATTTAAGCCATGGAGGAGCCTTAAAACCTTTTCCTTCCTTGTGTGGATATTCTTCAAGAAAATAGCAATGGCTGTTTTCTAAGACCGATTCATAGAAATTAGAAAATCGACTGTGGAGGCATCGACCCCCAATTCTGTGCTATTTTCCATTTCTCTGAACCAAGTCGGTCCTCGGTTACGTCTCACTCCCTCCCCACCCCCTCAGCCCCAAAAGTGAAGGGAGGTCTTCCATTACACTTGTTTGTCTTGTGTAATTCAAGGGCGCCATCTAGCGGGCGATCCAGTTAATGTTTTCCCATTGATGAGACCCTCACACACAAAAAAGTGTATGACATTGTACAGGAATATACTTATTACAATGTATATAGTATCGAGGTGATTATTTCGGAGTCGACTCTTAAGAGTTGACAGATATTACCAGGATGTATCATTTTTTAACGGGTTGGAGAATCGAGTACTGGATTGGGAGCAAATGAATCACTGAGAGGGATCCCCCCCAAATGAGAGGGATCCCCCCTCCCCCCAAATCCTTTTTAAACAACTGAACTGGAGTCAAAGAAATGTGACGGAGCTCCCGCAAAAACTTGTCTCGTTGGTAAATACTTACTCTTGTCTTGACTTCAAAACAAAAAAATTTAGTCATTTTATTTAACTTTAGAGGAAAGGAAACGATGACCTCAATATCGAAACTGTATGTACGTAATGTGGGGTGAGGGTGGGGTTGTCTCCGGGTGGGTTGAGAGGGAGTCGGCTTCAAATCGAAAACATACATTATATCTGACCCAAGTTTAGCAGTGCTAAGTTTGTGCAATGACGTAACACAACCAAGAAACATAAACATAAGAGAAAATAACAAATTTAAAAAACAACAACATGGAATGGGGGCAACTTGCTAAGAAAAAGAAGAAAAAACCCACACGCAATGGGATGATCCTTTAAGCCGACAGCTGTGTAGATATCTCCCCCAACTTAAGCTGTGAGAGCATCGGGCAAAGTACACCTGCATGTCGCATTAAATGTGAGCCGCCAAATTGTCAAATCCGGATGTTGGGGGGGGGGAATTATAAGATAAAATATGAAGAAGAATATAAAACGAAGAAAGAAGAAATCTGATCTCATTACGTGACCCAGAGATTGACCTCATCTGGTAGAAAGTGGTCGAAGTTGTTAAGTTGATTAATTTAAACACATTCATAATTTACAACGTCAGATTTGCTGATTGCAAAGATTTTTTCTTGTCAATATTTTCTGATGAATTTCTTAACATAGATGACATAGTTTTAAATTGCAAAGATTCCGATGTTTGTTTTCTTGGCAAAATTTTCTGATGAATTTCTTTGCCCACATGAGATAGTTTAAATTGCACAGATTTTATATTTGGATCAATGTTTATGTCCAAATTAAATTAACAGTTTGTCTGCCATGCCGCTCCGATCCACCCACACATGTAGTTTAAATTTAAAGAAAATTTTAGAAATGAAATCCTTGTATGAAAGAGTTATTACAATCGCGTGTAGTAAATTCGTTCACCAGATGAATGTAAAGACTATTTTAAGGGATATTTTCTCAGAGTTGGTCTTTCCATCCCATGTTTAAATTTTACAGCGATGCTTGCTGATTCAATTCGTTACAAAACACAATAGCTTAGCTCAGTGATTCCTACCCTGTAATCAAGGGCACTTTCCTTGGACTTAGAAGCTGTTCAGACAAATAACATGCAAGCATTATTTGTCAAATATAGGCCTCTCATATTGTTTTTCTTTGTGTGTGTGGTGGGGGGGGCGGGGGCTGGGGAGGGGACAAATGTCCCGTGACTCATAACAGTTTGGATACCACCGGCTTAAGTTATCTAGACAAAGACTTACCTGTTCCACACTACATGTTTGGTCACAAAACAATTGGCTTCCGCCTTCGTTGGTGTGGCGCTGAAATACGAAAAGAGAAAACAAATTAGAAAATTAAGGGAACGATGTGATTAATTTATTTAAAAAGAATAAGAAAGACGATAAATTAAAAAAAATGGCACACTGCATACCTATAATATAATATTTGCCAAGTGGCGTAAGAGTTTGTTATGACCTGGAGAAAATTATACAATTTTGGTCTCTGAAACCATTCATGGCTTAAAAAACAAAATCTGAAGAAATGCATTTGTCTTTGAGATCAATATGTATTTTTTTTAATAAAATAACTTAATTTTTTTTAAAAAGTGGTGGCTATGTGCTAAGAATGAATGTCTAGTCTAATAATATGATGTTCACACAAAGAAACTATCTGTTGCAGAAATGGCGACTTTATCGCATCATTTTCATTTTCTTTTAATAAGGCAAGATGTTTCATTAACCTCCTTGGACCAAAGTTTGATGTTATTTTCCGATTTCCCCCACCCTAAAACTTTCAAGAATCAACAAATTACAGCGCGTTGTTTCGCAACCACTTAAATTTTTTTTTAAATTATTTTATTTTAAGAAATTTTTTAATTATAATTTTTTTTTAGACCATCGTTCTTGTCGTTTTCGAAACTAGATCAACAATTTTCATCCTCAACACTAACACGCTACACAATCTTTCTCCTCTTCTTTTCCCCGTTTGTTCCCCACACCCCATGCATATTCCCCTCCACGCCCTCCCCAATTTGGTCAATCCCTAACAAACTGGCATGTTCACATCTCCCAGGCCGCGACTAATAGAGTTGATATTTATTCATTGAAAAGTCGCGGCGGCCGGTGTTTGGCGGGAATGCTGCGATGGACGAGGGAAGAGTCGCTTAATACAGACCAGACAGTTTTGTTGGGCGAGCTAGCAGGGCTGAGACCGTGGCCCTGGTCTTTCGGGGCAGGGACGAAAATAGAGCCGAGACAGTTTTATCTACAGTTTTGGTAGTATAGTCACATTGTCATCACACGCACACATGCACCAAGTCGTGGTTGGGGGTGGCAACGGACAAGAGATACAGCCCTTTGTCCAACAACGCAATAAAATAGAGTTCTCTTCACGTTGCGCCAGATACGTCATACCAATCGCTCTTAATTTTTTTTTAAATCTGGTTTGCGTAGTGATTTGTATAAAGTAACATGTATAGAGTTATTTTTAAGATAGATAAGTAGAGTTATATTTAAAGTTAGATATGTATATCGGGACATGTTTAAGTATAGGCGCGTATGTACATGATGTAAATAGATTGCTGTATATAAGGGGTGATGTGTGTAGATTGATATGAGTAGTTTGATGTGTATAGAGGTGTGTATAGAGGTGGTGTGTATAGAGGTGGTGTGTATAGGTTGATGTGTATAGAGGTGGTGTGTATAGAGGTGGTGTGTATAGGTTAAGGTGTATAGAGGTGGTGTGTATAGGTTGATGTGTATAGGTGGTGTGTGTAGAGGTGGTGTGTATAGCCGGTTGGTGTGTATAGAGGTGGTGTGTATCCTGGTGGTGTGTATAGAGGTGATATGTACAGGTTGATGTGAATAGAGGTGGTGTGTATAGGTTGATGTGTGTAAGGGTGATATGTATAGGTTAATGTGTATGGGTTGATGTAGGGGGCGGGATAGGTGAGGGGGTTTCCCGGGATGACCCATGAAGGGCACTAGGCTCGGAGCTGCTGATTTTCTTCCACAAGTAGGATATTTAGTATGGGTTGTGTATAGGGGTGGTATGTATAGGTTCATGTGTGTAACGTTTGATGTGTATAAGGGTGGTGTGTATAGGTTGATGTGTAAAGGTTGATGTGTATAAGGGTGGTATATATAGGTTGATGTGTGTAAACTTTGATGTGTATAAGGATGGTGTGTAAAGGTTGATGTGTAAAGGTTGATGTGTGTAGAATACTACGGATCTGATAGGTATCCGTGTACTCATTCGACGTTCTCTTCCACGGTAACACCAAGCACATGACGTCATTAAACACTCTTCGATCCACTTTCATCATGAAATATTGGGGAAAATTGCTTCAAGGAGCCCTTGCCTACTCCAGCCAATTTTTTTAATGCTGAGGAACGGGGGAAGGGCGGGGTGGGGGCGATAAAGACGTCAGGTCCTGGGGCGAATTAGCTCAAGTCGATTGCTTAAGTAAACTGATTTCATTTTTTTCTATCAGAAACGCGGCGCTAAGGACACAATGATAGCGGGGAATCTCACATAAGTTCAATTTAGTTTTTAAATCTATATGGATGCTGTTTTTTGTTGTTGTTTTTTTTTGTATTGCTTTTTGTCAATCCGATTGGCAATCGATATCTGTGAAGCTAGAAACGTCTTTCAACGCATAAAAAAAATAAACATAATTAATTTTTGAAAATTTACATTTTGGTGTGTTTTTTTAAGCATATTAAGAAGAAACTTAAATTAATGCTTGAATTGTAATCGATAAATGATTCTCAATTACATAAAAAGTCAAAACGGTGTTGGGACACGAATAGTTTGAGAGCAACTGGTCTGAATAGACTCAAGGTTTCAGAGGATCTCCATCTCAGACACTTGCTGCCTCCGTCACTTGCTATGTCATTGCGTTACTAGTATTTACACCCCAATCCCTCCCCGCCCCTTCCTGTGCCAATGAAAATGCCATAACCAGGACGGGGAACCCGCGCTGTCGAGTAATACGTGGCATATGGCATCAAAGACACTAAAGGCCCTCGCTCTACTATCGGCTTTGATATTCCTGTGTGGAGCACACCTTCAGCCTCGCTCAGAGTTAGACTCGTCGGAATCTGAATTAAGCTGAAAATACCAAACATCAGTGGTGAGGCTGTGTAGAGCGCAAACGCATCCTGACGAGACCCCGACGTGGCATCAGATTTGTACCGGTAAGCGTCACATAAACTGTGAGTCGATTTAGTTTACACGTCATTAAGGCGACTCCTCCTCTGGGACTGATGTCCGAAGACAATGTGGAAAGAAAAAAATCTCTTCCCACCCCCACCCCCTAAAAAAATTAAATTAAAAACAAATAAACAAAAATTAATAAATAAATAAAATAAATGTTTAAAAAATTATATTTTTCTCCCATGAAAGTCTTTCTTCTTGCTGTTGTTCAAATCAACGGAAGTCAACGTCCAAAGGAAAAAATATGCAGTTCATATATATTGAAGATTACATGTACAGTAAACATATGATATGTGTGTTTGTGTGTGTGACATATTATCTCCTCTTCAAAAATAAACATTAAAAAATTGACATAGTGTAATGCTGACATGTGTAAATAATAGTACGGGTGTAACTTCACCGCTGCCACTCTTCTCCCTCCTGCCCTTTAAAAATGTGTGTGTGTGTGGGGAGGGGGGCAATATAGAAAAAAAGCGTGTTATAATAGGTTCCGTTACATACAAAACGTGTGAGCCAACCGTAGGGCAACACTACAAAACGTTTGAGCCAACCGTGGGGCAACACTACCAAACGTTTGAGCCAACAGTGGGGCAACACTACCAAACGTTTGAGCCAACCGTGGGGCAACACTACCAAACGTTTGAGCAAACCGTGGGGCAACACTACAAAACGTGTGAGCCAACAGTGGGGCAACACTACAAAACGTATGAGCCAACCGTGGGGCAACACTACCAAACGTTTGAGCCAACAGTGGGGCAACACTACCAAACGTTTGAGCCAACAGTGGGGCAACACTACCAAACGTTTGAGCCAACAGTGGGGCAACACTACCAAACGTTTGAGCCAACAGTGGGGCAACACTACCAAACGTTTGAGCCAACAGTGGGGCAACACTACCAAACGTTTGAGCCAACAGTGGGGCAACACTACCAAACGTTTGAGCCAACCGTAGGGCAACACTACAAAACATTTGAGCCAACAGTGGGGCAACACTACAAAACGTATGAGCCAACCGTGGGGCAACACTACCAAACGTTTGAGCCAACAGTGGGGCAACACTACCAAACGTGTGAGCCAACCGTGGGTCAACACTACCAAACGTTTGAGCCAACAGTGGGGCAACACTACCAAACGTTTGAGCCAACAGTGGGGCAACACTACAAAACCAAAGTCTCACCGTTAACACTAGCCCCCGGGAAAAAACAAGGCAGTACACTCTTGAGCGGGATTAGCTTAGGTTATCGTGACTGGCAGCAAAACGAGATGTTATTTCTCAGATCTGAACATGGTGCCGCGCTCTGGCCTACACTTGCACACACAAAAAAAATTTGAATGCTAAAGGACTTATTTAACAATGGTTTTAAAAGAAAGAAGGAGAGAAATAGGTGGGGTTGCCGGGAAGAAGGGGGGACCACAAAGACAAATCGAGTTTCTTCTCCCCCCACCCCCTCTCCCGGCCACCGGTTCCTTCCTTTACTTCTGTCCTGATTACGCCTTGAGTAACTTACTTTTATGAAAAAACTTTAACTGAATCCCATGCTAGACTAGACGTGTTTTTTTCTTTCTTCCTTTTTCTTTCTAAGCTTTTTACAAGCTTAGGAGGTCGGCTTATCTTCCCCTGTAATGAACTAATTTTGATAACGTTTTGTAATTCTCTTGTCATGGGTAATGGCATTTAAGAAAAACATAATTAGTTTAAAAAAATAAAATATGGGCTCAGACCCAATGTTCCCTCGAAGGATCTTCGTTAATCCGTGTGCAAATAAAATAAATTGTACAAAGTTGCACAGCGTTCATTTTTGGTGCGAAAATAAAACACCCAACTAACACAGATATAAATTATCCTTAACAAAATTTGCTGCACGGCAATTCTAAACTGCTGCGCGGAGTCGGTCACATATCTGTGCAAACAGGGGCGCCGCGCAGCTTTACGAGAATATTGGCTATGACTTCCTCAAGAGCCCGACTCCCCCCCCCCAACCCCTTTAATCAGTGTTAACCCTCAGCTTTAAGGGTTACAAGAAGTTTTAACTTTAAACTGTGGATATCGCCTCATCATAAATAATCACACAGGCACGCCCATGTAAGCTGTTGGGACGCCTTTTGGTGTGTCCCTAATCAAAGTCTGACCCTGTTAGAGAGTAGACAAGACTTTAGTGTGACCCTAATCAAAGTATAACTCTGTAGAGATGACTTTGGTGTGTCCCTAATCAAAGTCTGACCCTGTAGAGTGCAGCGCCACGTAGATCATACAGTACTAGAAGAATGACCTGGAGACCCAAGCTGATTATCCCCCTTGAGGTAACTCATTGCCTGTGTTCGAGCACCGCTGATTGCTTCTCACTCCACGCCCTTCAGTCTAGGCCCTAGGCCACGTGACTTCGCCCTCCGAGCACTTGGAGTATATTTGACACCTGAAACCGCTAACATTTACAAACACGGCTTTCGCATTGTATTCTGTACTCTCTTTTATGTATACTCTGTTCAAAATAATCAGTTAAATATTATTTTCTTTCATTTCATCTTCTAAAAAATGAAATTATTACGCTCTTTGAATTGTTATACATACTTTTTTTTAAAAAAAACTAAAAGCACCTTTGACCTCACTCGTGGTTTGTCTACTACAGACGTCTTCAAGCTGTAGCAACTTACTCCAATAACTCCATAGATAGGACGAGTTGTATTGAAAGCGATCCTACTCGAGTCGCCGGCGAGTGGACGAGATCGACGGGATAAGCAGAGCCAATATCTGCCAGCATACAATGGCGAAGATCTATTAGTGGAATGGAAACTATTGTGGAGGACGGGGCGTAGGAGTTGTACGGCAAAAGTCTAGGTCGTTGCCTCCCCCATTCCGTCTCTCTTCCACTAAGATTCTTGAGCTTTCTGTCAAGGTATACTGAGGTGTAGGGCCGCGGTGGTGTAGCGGTAGCGCGCTGGACTGCCGAACCGAGGTAGAAGAGAGTCGCGGGTTCCATTCTCGGTGCTGGCATGGCCCCCAGGGCATTGTGCTGGCCACACAATCCCTTGCTCGTTAGTGGTGGCTAAATAAAACTTGTGAACGCTACTTCACTTGCCCCATAGTCCGTCATGGACTGGAAGGGGGGTTATTATTATATTATTATACTGAGGTGTCTGTATTTAAAGGGGGGGGGGCGGAGAGGATGTAGGGCAGTGGTTACAGAACGGGGGCAGAGAGGATGTAGGGCAGTGCTTACAGAACGGGGCAGTGAGGATGTAGGGAAGTGCTTACAGAACAGGGGCAGAGAGGATGTAGGGCAGTACTTACAGAACTGGGCAGAGAAAACAAACAAACAAATGGACAGCCATCTATATATAGGCATTCATAGTTTGCATCAATATCGAAAGTTCAACAACCAATATCTGGAGATAAATGAACCAATGCGGGGAATTATAAAACGTGCCAGAGAGAAACAAAGAGCTGCGAGAGTCAGAAGACAGAGACGATACGAAGGAGAGAAGACGGAGAGTAAAAAAGAAAGAGAGGGAGGGAAAAAATAAAGGAGATGAGGAGACACAGCCAATCATGTATAAAATTGTTTCATGTAGAGCATCGCCTATAAACGATGTAGTTGTAGCACTTGGTGTTTTTTAAATAAAGTTTCTTTTAATATGTATATACTGTTAAGAAAAAGATAGGAATCTTCAAAGGCTCAGCACAGTGAAAATTGATGGGCAGACAATAGAGTCATAAAGTCGTCTGATGCTTCGAAAGGTGGGAATGTTTTAGTCCTAAAGAGAGCTGAGATAAAAGGGAGCGTACGCTTGTTTGTTGGCGCGTGTTTTGTTTGTTTTGTGCGATTCAGACAAACAGAAGGTTTAATAAAATAAATAATTATATTATATATTGTATAAGTATTAATTACCAAGTCCTTCAAGACTGCACTTAAGACGCATCTTTTCAAAATATATTTACAATTAATGAAACATTTGTTTTAATGATTAGCGTAGCTTATGTGTAATGTACTGTCCTTTATGTTGTTATTATGGTATAAATGGTTATTTAATTATTATATGTATGTTATGATCTCCATGTAAAGCGCTGTGAGCCCGGTCCCCTACTGGGATACAGCGCTATATACATTATCAATTATTATTATTTTATATCTCTATACATATAAGACGCATTTGTTGTCTGTCGTCTGTCTGGATGTTCCCTATTAACTCAAGATCCAGACAACCAAATAACGTGAAATTTGGTAAACGTACACAAAATTATACCGGAAATGTTATTTATTAAACAGGTTTAGTTCCATATATATAAGATACTGGGGGCCGGGGGGCCCAAAATGTAGTTTTTCCTTATATGAGCTTTATAAAAAATAAACATACAAAATTATCATATTTCCCGTGTAGGTAGAAGCATGAAACTTTAGGTCAGGGGTCTCAAACTCAATTTGCCCGGGGGCCACATGAGTCAGATTCTGGGTGATGCTGGGCCGCATGAAGTTAATACAAAAAAAGTACAACTTTCAGTATCCCCCATCTTTATTCATTATTATTTATTTAAGGTTCAAACATTGGCTTAACTGGTAGCACTCTTGATTCCTTTGCTATTCCTACTGCTCCCTGCTGGAAGAGACCTGGCAGCGTTTCCCCTTACACAGCTGAAGCACATTTGGCTTGAGGGAGGAAGCAGTCGAGACCCTCAGTATAGCTTGAAGATGATCATCACTGAGTTTTGACCTGTGCTTGGATTTATTGAAGTTCATGGTGGAGAACAACTTTTCACACATGTATGTGCTCCCAAAAAGGCACATAGTCCGGCTGAACATTCTGGAAAGTTCAGGGAATGTTGGGGACAATTCTCTCAAAAATGTTCCAAGCTTGTCTGCTTTTCCATTCATCTCCCTGAACTTAGCTTTCAGATGAGAGTTGCACTGCAAGTCGATGAGTTCCAACTGCAACACAGGGGGGGCATCTTGGACATCGACAGAGAAAGGGTCAGCAAATATTTTAAAAGTGATTTTGTGATTCTTAAAGTCTGCAAATCGGTGATCAAATTCTTCCTGTAGCTTTTCAATGGCATCAATATATTCCTCACCATCGAATGGTATGTCCACATCCACGAGTGCCTTGCATGCTGGGAAATGGCTGAGGTTTTTCTGAGAGAGCTGGGCTTTCCATAAAATAAGTTTTGTGGAAAATGCTCTCACGTTTTCATAGGCAGCACTGACAAGCTGCTCCTGTCCTTGTAACTTCTTGTTCAGTACATTCAGCTCCTGTGTGATGTCAACAAGAAAAGCTAAGTCCATGAGCCATTTTGGATCACTTAGCACAGGAACAGCCATCCCATCGTTCTCCATGAAAGCTTTCACTTCTGTTCTCAACTCAAAAAACCTCTTCAAGCAGGTTCCCCTGCTGAGCCAACGCACCTCAGTAAAGTAGAGCACATCCTTATATGCAGACTCTATTTCCTCCAAAAAAGCCCGAAATTGCCTGTGCTTTAAACCCCTGGATCTAATATAACGGTTGATGCATTTCACAATGACAGACATCACATTGTCAAACTTGAGACATTTGCTGCACAGGGCATGTTGATGGATAATACAATGCAGAGCGATAGCCTCCTCCACACCCTCCTCTTCTAGTTTTTTTTAACAAGTGCAACCAGTCCATTTTTCCTCCCTGTCATTGAAGGTGCTCCGTCTGTTGTTATCCCAGCAAACTTCTGCCATGGTAAACCGGCATCCACAATGGCATTACACAGCTGCCGGAATATGTCCTGAGCAGTGGTCTGACCATGCATTGGCATCACTGTGAGCAACTCCTCTATCACTTCAAAATTGTCATCAATACCACGGATACAGATTGCCAGTTGTGCAGTGTCAGTAATGTCTGTGCTCTCATCAAGAGCGACTGAGTACGCACTGAAATGTTTGGCCTTCTCTTGCAGTTGATTGTATATGTTTCTTGACAGCTCAATAGTGCGCTCTGCCACTGTGTTGGCTGAAAGACTGATGTTGCTTAACTGACCCTTCTTTTCTGGACAGACAATACTTGCAACCTGTAACATACACTTTTTGATAAACTCGCCATCTGTGAATGGCTTCCCCGCCTGAACAATCATCTCACTCACTACATAGCTGGCTTCAACAGCCGAATCACTATCTTTGCATGATTTCTTGAAAAAATGTTGCCTGCCTTGTTAGACATGCTTTAAGACTGCTGATCCGGCCCTCTCTATCTTTTCCCTTTGTATTTTGAATATTCCTCAGCGTGCCTAGTTGTGTAATGACGTCTTATGTTGTATTCTTTGTGCACTGCAACTTTCTCTGTGCAAATAAGACACATCGGGGTACCCATATGCTCAATAAAAAAATATTCAGTTTCCCACTTTTCCTGAAATATTCTATGCTCGTCTTCAATCTTTTCTTCATGGTAGGCTTTGAGGAAATCATGACTTGGGCTGGGTGAAAAGAAAAACAATATTGGCACCGGTATTTTTTATTTCTATTTTAGCTTAACAAAAATTATTTTAATTGAAAAGTTCTATTTTTAGTAAATTGACACTCCATTTTTGCCAAAGATCAAATTTGACAGTCTATTTTCAAACTATTTTGGGGAAAATCTAAACCAACATTTTATTAATTATTTTTTAGGTCTTAAAACCTTCTAAAGAATGAAAAATAGTATGTTACACTATTTTAACATCAAGTTAAAACAGTTTAAGAATCAATTGTATTCAATTTGTAAAGCATTAGCTATACCAATATTTGCAAACATTAATTCTTACAGAGAATTTTTATCACCGCTTGCGATTGTTTTTGTTTATACGCCCACTAATTATTGGAAGGATTTTATATGTAATTGTCATTATTTTTCCCTCTTTTTTAGCTCTTTTATGTGAAATGTTAAAGATAATATAAATTAGCTACTTAAAAAGTTGGATCGGCTCTGCAAACGAAACAACCCAAAATCGGCAACGCTCGAGAAGGCGACGCGCGGAGACTCCAAGGGGGAAATGGTTAAACAAATTAGATAAAAATAATCTGATCAATAAAACTTCATTGTCTTAGAAAAAAGGGTACTCGAAGGCAAAAGAAAAATTTTGAATTACATTTTAAAATATCATATTTAATTTTTAAAATTTTTTCTTCGTTATCGCCACGGCGGGCCGCACTTCCACTGAACTTGGATATCAAGTGGGGGGCCACTAAATATCATCCAGCGGGCCGCAATTGGCCCGCGGGCCGCGTGTTTGAGACCCCTGCTTTAGGTGGTTGTTAAGTATCATTTGGCGATGGTAACAGGTAAAAAAAAATTATATAAATTATCACTCAGTCTCTTGGGATTGCTGGTATAGACTTGCAGACACCATGCTTTTCTCATGGACAGTTGTATGTGGCCTGCTCCAGAGTTGGAAAAGAGGGAAATCATTTTGTACACACTCCAAATGGAACTGTCAAAAATGTTGTCTATCACATTGCTTTAAGTTAAATATACCCTTTATTGCATGGAAATAAACAGTACTGTACGCTTCTACAGGAAACCTTATCTTAAACCCGGGTTAAGCCGGGTCCTTGCATATATCCTAGTATATATATATTATGTTACAGTATATAGTAATACTGTATTTCTAGGATTATGTAACATTTTAGCTATTAAGACATGCTCTCAGGTACGACATAACTTATATTAAGTAACCTATGATAGACAGCTAAATGCAATTAACAGCTTAATATTACTTGACGGCCGACGTTGAGATGGGCAGCTGACTATGTGATAGACATGAATGTCCAATGGACAGCTGAATGTGCGATGGACAGCTGAATGTGCGATGGCCAGCTGAATGTGCGAAGGCCAGCTGAATGTGCGAAGCCAGCTGAATGTGCGATGGCCAGCTGAATGTGCGAAGGCCAGCTGAATGTGCGAAGGCCAGCTGAATGTGCGATGGCCAGCTGAATGTGCGAAGGCCAGCTGAATGTGCGATGGACAGCTGAATGTGCAAACTTATTGCCTTCTATTCCCAACTGGTGGTAAAAAAAGAAGACAAACAAAAAGTCAAGTAAAGAAAACCCTAATGTCGTGGTAGTTGGGATTGGGGGATTATTAAAACTGTTAAAATGTTGCTTCTAAATGTGTATGTATAAAGACTGCCTTAATATTAATTTTTAACCTTAATTTTTCTAATCACGTCTTTGAACACTTTAAAGATGATTGAATCAGAATTTAGGCGGAGATAAAAATCAGTGGCGTAGAAAGAGAATGTAATAAAAACTTGGTGAGGATGGTGTCCGCTTACCACTCGACCTTTCACCGGATGGTAAACTGATTATCATAGAGGAGCTCCTGGGGATTGAGCTGATCTGTGTGTGGCGTTTGGAATAAAATCAGACAAGCCAAAAAATGATTCATCAAAATATAATTATAAGTCATTGCGAAAGGCTGAATGGAGAAATTAGAAGGGAAAAAATTTATTCAGATCGTTGAAAATATGTTTGGAAAAATGTGTATGTGTGTGTGTGTGCAATGTTCGGGTTCATAAGATTTTCTCAGATTTCGTAAAGAAAATATTTAAAGAAAGATATATTTCATCAAGTACTTTACTCGGTATTTAGATGACGATTCACAAAACACATTCTGAAGGGTTCGGGCATTCGGAAATTCCACTATGGCGGCGTTGTTAGCTACAACAGCTTGTATTAAAAGTTTAGTCTCCACTCTGACCTCTATTGAAGTTTAGCGTGACCGTTTGAGAAAATAAAAAAAGGAGTTTTCGACATAGATATATGTACAAAACTTTTTAGCCGTAAATGACGTTTCATACACATATGTAAATTGGAATTTGATACGACATAGTAAAGATAGGAGCCATAACGATCAATCCATTTGAACCACAGCTATTAGGAGGAATAAGAAGATTTATTTATATAAGGGAGATGACTTTTGAGTATCTTAATAAAGATATTTCGATACATTCATGCAATGTTCCCTCTATGGTTCGTTGGTCCGTGTGCAAAGTAAAAATACTCGAGCGCAAAGTTGCAATGCATCTATGTGTATGTTTAGTACCAAAATTTTACAAAATTTACTGCGCGGTAGTTCTAAACTTCTGCGCGGCGTCGGTCAGATGATTGCGCGACCGCGCAGCTTAAAGGGAACATTGCATTCATGACTAGTATGCGCCAGATACTAAATAAAATGCAAATATTCAAATACACCATTTAATGTTACTCTAGACATGTTTACATTTATTTTGTTACTTCAAGGGTTTTTGTTTTCACAGTGAGCCAGGTGGGGGAATGACATGTGTGACAGTCATTTTCATCATCAGTGGCACTACAGCCAATTGGGGGGGGGGTCCCTGGCCTACTACTGAACCGCATTCTTCTAATCAACCCGACCCCTGACCTTTCGACTTCATACACGAGGATGACAATAAACAAAGATAATTTTGTTTTTGTTTAAGCCGGGTCACTGGGGGCGAGGAGTCAAACAACAACCTCGATGTCAACAACTCCCCAAAAACACGACACGCTCCCCGACGACATCACGTGAGAGTATCTTATACGAACTCATTCACCCCTACACCACCGCAGTCACGTGTTGGTTAGGGGGGGCCCTCACCCCCGCACATCCGGCAGATTACACGTGTGAGCTTTGTTGAGGCTTTGAGGGATCCGTTGGTTTGGTGTGGTGGAGGGGGGGGGGCGTTCTCGCGGTTGAATTGGGGTCGAAATTAAAGACATGATCAGTCTTACAAACACACGTGCTGGAAAAAGGATTCCGGGAAAAACGGGCTCGAAGATCAGGTGGGTGGTACCCTTCCATCCACCCCTCCTCCCGAATCAATTGAGGATCTTGTTTGGGGAGGAAATTTCCCGATTGCGATGTTCA